>JBAJHX010000031.1:19744757-19768950 GCA_037176925.1 Amniataba percoides | reverse complement strand
AACTAAAATGTTAAAATTACAATTTGTAGTTTTAATCAACAATATTTACACCCTTTAACCCTGCAGAAAAGTAAATAGTTGTTTTTATCAGTCATTGAGAATCTTGTGGCATCAGTAGCAGTTTGATAGTGGTCGTATTTGTATTTGTGTTTACTGGAAGTATTAATGATGACACAGAGAGATATGATATATTCTCCTTCCTTGGCGCCTACATTACCCACAATGCATCACAACCACCAGCAGTTCAGTCAGACATTGTGATGATTCGGGCTCCAGAGGTCACGTTGATCAAACTCAACACCATCTGATGTTTTTTATTCTCAAACTTCTTCATATTCTGACTCAAGTTACATCACTTAAAACAACAATCAGGGAGATTAGGAGCTTTTATTTAGAAAATTAGAGTTCCCCTCCTAATATCCTCCCCTCAGCGTCATTTTCTTCATCACCTCTCTCCTGTTCATCTTATCTATAATGGAAACTGTTGTTTTCATGTTGCCTGGTTGCTCCATCAGATACTCTGCTCTGATTGGTTGCTTTGACTCAGGTGTGGTGGATTCTTGTCCAATGAGGCAGCAGGTGGAGCCGGAGGAGGCAGATTTTTATCGCAGATGATCCGTCTGTTGTACTAATGTAGACAGTTTTAATGAATTTGACTAAAAGCTCTTTTAAATAAGTTTTTATGCCACAAAGATTTTATACAACTTTTAAAACACAGTCTGCAGAAAAGTCCAGAACTTCATTGGCAGCGACAACAACATGTAATGTGTAAAAATCCTGAATCTTAAACACCTGAAACAAACTCCATTGTGGTCACGTGATGTGTTGGAGTGTGTGTGGCGTCGCAGCGTTGTCTCGATATGCAGATGACGCTCTAATGAGCAGAGCCGTCCCTCCATCAGCAGGCTGGAGCGAGGCCGCTGCAGCAGGGGCTGCTGGGAGCTGCTGGTGCCGTGGACCGATGCCTGAGCCGCCAGCAGCGCTCCTCCACTTCTTCTTCTGCATCGGACACAAGCTGACCCCCTCCTCCCAACACACACACACACACACACACACACACACACACACTCGGCCAGCCGTGCCTTTGTCTGGCGTGTCCACATACATCTGTCATGCATGGCAGCGTTGGCACTGACAGTCTGCTATTGTTGCCCCCCCCCTCCAAAACCTGTCCACCCCCCGTTCAGCAGGAGACGCAGCCACAGTTTGGGGTAATTGCTGGTCCTAATTAGTTCACACACACACACACACACTCACATAAACACACACATAAATGCCAAAAATACTGATTAAATGGCCAAATCCTATTAAAGGGAAGCTTCACTAAAACAATGGGACGTGTCCTTTCTAAAGCGTCATTGTTCATTTCTAAATCGATACAGAGGGAAGGTTTATCTCTTAATTCTGTATTTAACAGCACGGTTACACCGACGAGTGTGTTTTTCACTTCGCAGACGTCAGCGGATTAACGGAGGAAAACAAAGCAACAGTTTAAAGGAATTTTTCTCCACTAGCGAAAATATAAACAGCAGATCTTACAGACGGTGGAGGGAAAACAGATTAATTTGAATAGAAATATAAAATGTGTGACATTTTAGTGACAAGGTTGAAAAAAAATAGCATTTATTGTATTTATATTGATAAATTACAAGACACTTTTTGACAATAAACACTCACAATGGTGGCATTTTCTGGAAAAAAAAATTATAATGCAGCTTTAAATTTAAGATATTTCTATTTTTAGGTATTATATCTGGGACCAGTAAACTTCTCAAACCATCACATATCTCCACATCCTGTCGAGATTTCAAATGAAAAAACAGTACATTGTAAAATGTGAACACTTCTTTTTTTCTATTGTAGGTGCCAGTAAGTGAGCATTGATATAAATAAAGGAGGTTTGAAGAAGAAAATCTGCCTTTTAAAGTGGAAATGTGTTCAACAAGTTTATTAGACCTCACAACATGTTTCCTCGATCCCTCCTCGGAGCATCTTCACTCTTCAAAGTGTGTTTCAGGGTCGCCGCTGCCCCCTGTGGCCTGCAGGAGCAAACACACACACACTGCCGGGTCTTTGTGTTTTTAACGTGTTTATGTCCCACGCTCAGGTGTATTTTCACAGAACCAGATTCAATGATGAGGACAAAGTAGTTTTTTTTTAGTCCCTAGTTTCTGATGAAGAGCTCATATGACTGACCTTTTAACAGTTTGTAGTTTAAGGTCAAATACAGGGCAAATCATTTCTGTTTATTCTCAAAAACTTGTAGTCATTGATGATGTCTGTTTGTTATTTATAAGCCAAACAGCTGCATCAGTGTTCAAATTCACATCAGTAAGTTCAGACGTGTGTGTTCAGTGTGTCGCTTTTTAAAACTGCCCCTTAATTCAGAGTAAAACAAGGCCAATAAAAGCAAAGTTTGCAGAATTATTAGATATCAAACAGGCACTGGATGGTGCGTTCAGGGCCCAGTGAAAGGAGCTGAATGCTAAAACCTCAAACAATGAGTCAGTTAAAGGAAAATTTAAGATGCATTTAAGGTTTATTTGTATTTAAATCACCACCTTGTCACCTGAACTGAGCTAATGTGGATACTGAAGAGGATTCAGCGTCATGCTTTCAAAGCTTTCTTTGACAAAAGCCTTGATTTGTCTGTGCATCTTTAATGAGAAACCGAAGCATCGCTGCAGAGTTTCGCCTGATGTGTCTGCTCAGTGAAGTCCTGTTGCTTTAAGCTGCTGCGGTTGTCATGGACGCTGTAACCTGATAGTAATCAGGCCTTCGCAGGGGGAATACACGCGAGCGCCTCTACTCCAAATAATCGCCCGAGCGTGGCCTTGCTGGCTCCCAGGAGCCCCGACACCGCCACAAACCTGATTTAATCTGCTCATTATCATACGGAAAAATACTGACATGATACATCAGCAGCTCTGCGATTTATCTGCCTGATTAACATTTTGTCTCACAAACGTCCCCCCCCCACCTCAGAAAATCCACAGTTCACCTGTTCGCCATTTAGAAATAAAACAACTTTACCTCTGAAAATCTGCAGCTCTCATCTTTGTGCTTATTTTTTATTGATTTGTCCAAACCTGTTATTTATCTGTTTATCTTCTTTTGCTTCCTTTTGTGGCATTTTTCAGATATGAGAGATTACAGGTGACCTCTGACCTCTTCTCCTTTCTTTCTTTCTTTCTTTCTTTCTTTCTTTCTTTCTTTCTTTCTTTCTTTCTTTCTTTCTTTCTTTCTTTCTCTTAAAGTCACTGTCATGTATTTGTATCTTATGCAGTCATGAATTTTGACATTCATTGGGCCGAGTGGTTTAGTTTGTGATATTTTATTTTGACAGTTCAAGATCAGCTCTTTGCTGTAATAATACAAAAAATGATAATAACAAACATAAATATGAACATAATATGAATAAACAAGCTTTTTCCCTGTGTTACCGTGTGCAGTTTGTGTGCAGAGATCCTGGATGTTTTCAGAAAAATGAGACGGACTCAAATTTCTTTTTGTTTTTGTTTTTTAAAGGTGTTTCATCTTCTAAACTTCTGTATGAAGGACTGACAGTTTTTTCCCTCCATTTCAATTAAATAGGTCAAATAATTCAGGTAACTAAACCCTTAGTAATAAAAAATTCAGACCACTCTGCTTTACTTGGTTGGCAGATTTCTGTAAACAGCCTCTGTTCGATGTTCACTTGTTAAGTTTTGAAATCACAACCATGAAAACATGATAAAAGCAGCATGATTTCCAGGATTGAATCTTTCCTGATGTGACTGATGGACTTTAAAGGTCTCGAGCACTTTGACCCTGCTGGTCCTGCAGCAGAGTTGGAGGAGGATCCATTTTACAAACCAGAGCGCCATCTGGGGTTAAAAACAGAGAAGCTCCTCACCGAATCTGTGAGGGAACAACATGAACTTTAAATCTGTTAATGACACATAAATCCTGCTCAAAGGGTTTCTGATAAATCATAAATACATGAGTGACTCCTTTTAATTTGTTTTTGCACATTTCACAGTTCACCTTTCTCATTTTTAAAACTTCTCTTTAATTTTTTTTTGTTTGCAGATTCAAATATGACCACTGTTTTCTCTCCTTTACATTAAAAAAGTCCTTCAATCTGTGTTTTCATTTACAGATTATATTCTTGTGCAGTTACATATGAAATAAAAGACAAAGCACAGTGACATTTACAGTGAAGACAGAAATATAAGAGTCTTTAAATGTGCATTAATCATGCAAACATCTATATTATGTTTCACATTACTTTATAATTGACAAAGGAGGAGATCAACTTCAAGTTTCTGTGATATATTACGTCTTTAATGATGATATAGATCAATAAACGTGCACATATTTGAATATTTAACACTAACTCATCAGCAGGGGGCAGTAAAAGACCAAAAATATCAAACAGTAAACCTGAAGCTCTGCAGGAAGTGCTCAGTTTGGGAGTTTCTAGTTTCCTGAGCTTGTTCAGCTTCACTCAGGCTGAGAGATCCTGCATGTGTGTGACTGTAAATGTTTGACTGAAGTGTTCGTGCTCACAGTTTTAGTCCCTCAGGAGCCTCCGAGCCGTGCAGGATGGTGAGTTCACGCTTCACTTCTCTTTTTAAACATGGAAACCTGCTGCAGTCGAACAGGAAACACCTGTTAGAAAAAAACCTCTGAATGTGTCTCATGAGTCATTTCAGACTTGCTGGATTATAAGAGTCATAAAGGGATCAATTAAACCTGGTTCAGTAGGTTTTTAATGCAGGTTATTAATAAAATGACACTGATTTATCTTCAGTTTAGAGGCTTTTTACTTACTTCTACTTACTTTAAGGATGTAAAAAGCATCCAAATGTGATTCTTTTACAATATTTGACACCTTTTACATCCTGGAGATCATTTTTATTGGATTCTGATTAAATTAGATAAAATTAAACCAACTTTTTAGTGATTAAATGTCGTGATTATCGAAGCTAAAGAGGCCTGTTGGTTCACACGTTGAGTCGTCGACATGCAGATTAAATAAAAGTGAAGTTATCTGATGTTTGCTTCGCCTCTCGGCCTGTTTTTCTACGAGCGAGAGCTTCAGCAGTGTTCGGTCACATGACTCCCTCCGCCCCCCCCAGCAGGGTCAAAGGTCAGCCTGCTGTTTGGTTAAGCACAGTGATCCTGTTAGAGATCTGAATGGACCACACACACACACACACACACACACACACACACACACACACTGAACAAAAGGTTTTTCTTGGATTTCAGATTACACACGTTTGTGTTGCTTTTCAGTACATTTAGATGCTGAAACACTTTGTGATTCTTCAGCTGATCGAACACAAACAAAACCTGAGAGACTCTGAAAAAAACACTGAAAACGCACATTTAGTTGACAAAATCTTCTTTCATTTTTACCACAACAACCGCAGGATGAGTTGAGAAAGTGCTGAAGATGCTCACATGGTCAGTTTTGATCTTTTTATGTGATTCGTTTCCAAAAATTAAAATACAGTTCAGTTAGATCTGATATGTATCTTGATCTGGATTTATGGAGAAGCAACAGAAAATTTGATTCTGTGAGAAACAAACCAAATGAGTCTCATTTCAGAGAAGAACGAGGTCAAAAACGAGTGTAAATAAAGTTTTATTTGTTGAAAAATAAACAGGTGAACTCTCCCAGAGTGTGTTGTGAGCTGACGAACAGATAAATGATGAATTCATGTGTTGATTTATTTACATCCTGAAGAGGCTTTTTCATTATTTTGTTACTCAGTTAAAGTTTTTCAGTTTGATTGTCTGTGTGTTTTTATTTGTTTCTACACAGTCATTCATCATTTTATTCTTCAGAGAACTGAAAAGCTGAAATAAATGTGAATGCTGCAGTAAATAATATCAGTAAAAAATGAAATATAAGTGACGGCTGTTCTTTCTCAGAGTGCAGCAGCAGCAGGATCGTCTCTGCGGGTCCATGTGGTTCGGTTCGGTCCGGGTCAGGAGCTGTTTGGATCCCTGCAGGCGTTCGTGGAGGAGAAGCGACTCCGAGCGCCGTTCATCATCACCTGCGTGGGCAGCGTCACCAAGGCGACGCTCCGGCTGGCCAACGCCACGGCAACCAACAGGAACGAGGTAATCTGCTTCAGTCTGAAGGCCCGAACCTGAACCTGGACTCATTTTTACTGACTTTATATGATTAAATGTCCTTTTTGTCTTTAGTTTGCACCTTTTAAAATGTCCCACATGCAAAATGTCCTTTTTTTTCCAAGTGCAAAGCTGATAGGAAGCTAAAATCAAAGAAAAAGGACACAAACTATTATATAAAAATGTAGTTTTTCACTATTCATACACACAGATGAAGCAATATGCAAGAAGTAAAACAAAAATATTAAAACTATTTACATGTAAAAATGAACTCCTTCTTCAGCCTTTTTCACTTAAAGTCTAACCTGTTTAAGATCATTTAAAAGTTATAATAAATCAAAGTTTTAACAAAAAAACTAGAAGCTTTCATCATTTCAGCCTTCCTCCTTCAGGTGTTGCACCTCAGCGGCCGGTTCGAGATCGTCTCTCTGGTCGGCACGCTGAACCGCGACGCCCACCTCCACGTCAGCCTGTCGGACGCAGAGGGCCGCACGGTGGGGGGGCACGTGCTGGGAGACCTGGAGGTGTTCACCACGGCCGAGGTGGTGGTCGGGGAGGCGGCCGACCTGCAGTTCAGCAGAGAGATGGACGAGCGGACGGGCTTCCCCGAGCTCGTGGTGCAGCCGGTGACAAGTGAACAATGTGAAACCGTCCACTGAGATTTTAAAGAGGATCTCTGGGGGGCAGCTGGAGAGGCAAGTTTCCACCACGGTGACACAACTAGCTCACTTTAGATCTGACAAATGGAAAAAAATAAAGTTAAATTCAAATTTAACCACAGTGGAGAGAAATTATTTAATAAACCTGCAAAGAAAATGATCACAAACAAACATTACAGTTTCACCTGCTGCACTGACGAGAGGACAATCTGAGACTAATCTAATCTAATCTAATCTAATCTAATCTAATCTAATCTAATCTAAACTAATTTGCATGCACAAAAGTTTACTGAAAGATAAAAATAACCAATCAGAATTGATCAATAGTTAATAACAGCTGTTCAAAATATGTGACACACAATATTTTAGATGATTCCTGATGAAAAAACTCACTTTTTAACCCGCCTGCAGTTAGATCGTTAGATCGTTGCTTTTCCTCTTTGTAAAACATGACATCAAACTACTAACAGACAATAATCAATCAGGGGTGTTATTGATCAGCTGATCTGTTCAGTGTGAGTCGCTTGTTTTAGCTGCGCAGAAAAAGCAGCTTAAAGTGAGAGTAAAGATCCACGATTAATAAAAACGGCTTTAACATCTCCAACACACACACACACACACACACACACACACACACACTCGCTCTGAGCCCCAGCAGCCAATGGGAGCGGCTCTGCGGGGGTCGCAGCTTTCTGCTAATGGATGTTAAACTGAGCTGCGGCCTTTCAGAGCCTCTGACCCCCCCCCGGTTGGGACAAGACAAAGCCAGAGCCCCCCCGCCCTTCGAGGATTAGCCGTGACCTTGGCTCGGTTCATGGCCGCCACCGCGAAGAAAAGAAGGTCTCTGTCGGAGGGAGGTGTGTGTGTGTGTGTGTGTGGGGGGGGGGGGGGGGGTAACAGCCTTTTGATGGAATCCAGTTTGTGGAGTTTAATTGGACCTCAGACATGTTGAACACACACACTGCAGTTTATTTAGACTCAGTCTCACACACACACACACACACACACACACGCCGTCCTGCTGCCACAAATATTCAAGAGGGCACCTAATGTGGATTCATCCGCCGCTGAAAATAGTCCCTAATTTCCTCCTGTTTTACTTACTTTTTGGAGACGTTTCTACAAACTTTTTTTTTCAGTTTACGTACGTAAGTTTAAATCCTGAAAGCTTTGAGTTTACTTCATTTCAAGATGCATTTAAAATGAAGCATCTTATAATAAACTGTTACTTGGTGTGTAGAGGATCATACATCATCATGTTTTACCTCAATAATGATTTTACAAAACAAACCGTCGGGATAAAATCTTTTGAAAGTGAGTGTTGGAGATGCAGCTGTGACTTTTTTCCTGGTGTGGTTTTGGAAACTCTGACATGTGAGATATCAGAGAGAGCGTCTGAAAAAGCGTCTAATATGAAGTCTGAATGTCAGATCTTCCTCCAAAACAAACACACCAGTGAGGGGACTTTTAAAAGCACTGCCTGCTTTCCCAGTGTTGTTTCATCAAGACGGTGGCACCAGTTCTTTAGTCGGCTGTCATTAACAAGACGATGTGATTAGAAGAGCTCCAGTCAAACCTCAAAGAGTGAAAAAAACAAAATATGAGATTTCTGTTCAGGTCATGTAAAAATCTGCAGAAGGATAAAGTCTCTTCATCGCTCCATCTGATGTTTTTATTGAAGTTTAAGTCACACGCACATTTTGTTTTTGTGTGTGAACTTTTCTGTGAACAACCCAGAAATTCAAAAACAGTTCAGGATGGAAAACTGAACATTTCTCCTCCGACACGGCGACACTTTGTGTTTCCTCCGGGAGGACGAGGCCGCACGTCAGCGGGGCAGCCGGCCCGCCGCCACATTAAAGCGGAGCAACAAAGCGTCCCCGCTGCAGCTTTGTGCTTTTGTTTTGCTGCGTCGACGCAGCATGGTGGCCGAAAGAAGCGTTGGTGGTCTGCCCCAGTGCCCCCTGGGAGGCAGTTTTACGCATCCAACTAAAGCAGCTCAGTTCTCGTCCCTGACAAATTGAAAGGCGACGGACTTTCTGGATCTGAAATATAGCTTTTGATCTAAAGACCGTTCTCAATTTTCATCTTTTTGTCTTTCTTTAAATGGCATCTTCATGTGGCAGAGATCATTAAACATCCACCGTGTTGTTTTCCTGCTCGTATGCACACTTGTTAGATTTCCACAGAAAATGTGTGAGTTATCCTCGTTTGAAACGTCTGCGAAAAACAAGTTCACAGCGATGTTTGTTGTTTATTCATGTTTCCCCGCCTGGTCTGCAGCCGGCGTCCTGCTGTGAGGCACCAATTACATTTTACTGTGAGACTCTTGCTCAACAAAGAGTCGACTTTAATCTCTGCACAGCTGTAATGTTGAAAACCGCTGCGGCCGCGTTCACACTGCAGTGGTACATTAACAATTAAAATTAGTTAGAAAAAAAATTACGAGCAGTATTTCTCTTAGAAATTTAGACATTAAGAACATAAATCCACAGAGTTTTACCTCTTTCAGGTTTAATTTCCTTATGAATCATTTTGTGCGGCATGTTAGAGGTTTGTGGTTCAAATCATCATAATGTTGGAAAATGAGGTATCAACTAACATTTTATTTCAAGTGGTGAGGAAGTACTGATGCAAACAGTGCAGGAATAAAAAAATAATACTCCTTTTTAAGTGAATACTCACCACATGAAACAGACTCGCATTGTGCTCTGGAGTCGACCACGAGTGAGTGTTTGTCTTCATTTTGCATTGATGAAAAATAGAAATTTATACTTCCAATTGCATTAAAAATGAGGTCCAGGTGGAGGGAAACATGGAGGTGAAAGTATATTTGATTCTTTGCTGCCACGATGAAATACAACCACACAAAGGCAAAGCTAGGAGAATGAATAAATCAATAAATAACAAAGCTTTAAAATTTAGCTTTGAAAAGATCTTCAGACCTGTCAGAGAAAAGTCTGAAGACTTGATGTTGATTTGACTCTTTTCTGTAAAATCCAGATCAGATCGGGATGTCTTTCGATTTGAACGCTCTGTCAAATCAGGGTGTTAAAATCCTCCTTTCAATTGTAAAAAAAGACAAGTCAGATTGATTTTTCTAACACAAAACAAGCTGCGCAGCTCAGTGCAGTCAAAGTACAAAAGTAGACAGTTTGGTGAAGGTGATTAAAGATTCATGAGATCTTTATTATTATTGTTGTCTCTGAAAGACAACAAGAGGTGCTGCTTTCATACGTCGATTAGTTGTGTTCAACTTCATCTGCACCAGAGAAGCGAAGATCTGCAGCAAAAGTTACCAAGTAAGAAGCAAAGCACCACTGTAACTAAAAACCAGTTAAACTTGGAGTTAGCGTGATGACTCCACACCCTTTTTCCTCAGCTCAGCTCCTCAATAACGTGAACGCTGAGCCTGCTGACGCTCCACCGTCGTCGGACTGTCAGCTGTCTTGTTTTGCTGACACTCACATGGAGGTCGTTTTCTGGGCACCCCGATGTTTGACGGGTGTTGAGACTCGTGGTGGAGAATGTGGTGCTGCACCTCCATTTGATTGCATCCTTGATTACACCCTTTGGGGATGAAAACTGGGCTGGTTCACTCAATAGCACCTGAACAGAAGCCGAGATAATCTGGGTGTAAAATAGATTTAAGAGGGGGAGCGATGAGTGCAAAGTCTCTGCTCGATCATCAGTTCACCTTTTTGTCCTGAAGCTGCTCAGGCATGTTTCTAATTGACTTTATTTGAAGTTAACAAAGTTAAGTTAAGTTAGCAAGTTAGCAAATACCACCAGGAGCGTGATGTGACTGTACATTAATGTTCTGTGATGTCTGCAGTCACACGTGTTTGACAGGATGACGACTTGCCATCAAGCATTAACGGCCTCACTGAAATGTCTGAGGAGGCTGCACGTTTATTTTCATTTCTGTCTATCTGAAAAATAGACACCTTTCCAGCCTTAAATTGGTTGTTTCTGTCACTTTTAATGTGAACACTGCAAAAGTCTTTAGACAAATGCTCGCTGTTATCTCCACATTCGAACGGCCATCATGTCTCTTGAGCTGACTTTTCATCCGGCCTTCGAGCACGATTGTGTCAAACCAGCACACACACTTTCATTTCTCCGTCATAAGCAGGTCTTCACGGCTCAGGTGAGTCTCCTCTTGCAGCAGTAGTGTCTCTGAGTGACGGACGAGGAGCTTCGTAATTCCTGCGTTTAGTATCTGCTCTTTTCCTCATTAGTGACTTCTCCTCCCCGTCGCCTTTTGTCCGTCTGTCTGTGCTGTGTCCGAGTAATGAGCCGTGTGAGCAGCGTTGTTAAGCCGCCCCCTCTCCTACTATTTTCTTCAAATGAGACCAACCCAGGTCATTTGTAAGTCGCCCGCTAAACTGCCCCTGTTTGGGGAAACAATAGAAGCGGCGGCGGCGGTCGCAGGCCTGTGCACGTCTTCCTTCAAGCGCCCCCCCTCCTCTCCTCTCCCCGAGGACCCGCCGCCAGTGGTCAGCCGCCTTTCATGTGGCAGCCAAAGATCTCCCAGGCTAATGACACGCAGCTCTGTTTGAATGTCACAGCATGAGGCGGAGGGCCGGACGGACGACACACGCAGATCAAACACAAAGCGAGCCGCCGCCGTCACTGCTGAGGGAAAGTTGTCACAAGTTTGTGAGTTTCTATGCCGACGATGTGCTGGCTTTAACATTTCAAGACACACACACAAAAGAAAAAATGAAATCGTTGAAAACATAAATGGATTTCTTACAGTTCAGTTCTGCTTCCAACCACAATGATCCAAATGAGAAAGTTTCTCTTCAGAGGTGGAAGAAGGACACGAAATGCTTCACCAAAGTGAAAGAGTCAGTGCAGCTGTGGAAAAATACTCCATTACAAGTTAAAGTCCAAAATAATGGCGAAAGAAGAGTTTAGTTCCAGTGTTGGCTGAGATAATTGAAAAGCACAGAGAGAGGAAAAGTAAGAGGAGGAAGAATGCCTCATGTAAGAGGAAAAGAAATGCAGAGAGAAATAAAAGAGACTCGTGCAGGTTGAAGAAATCCTGTTAAATTCTCGGGAGAATGAATCATCGTGTCTTCAAGGATGTTCCTGAAAAGCCGGTGTGTCAGAGGTACCACATAGCTGCAGCGTTTATCTCATGTTTGGGCGTCTTTGTGATCTTTTGTTCACGGCGCGTCTCTGCCTCTAACATCCACACAATCCAGCCAAGAGATTTTATTATTCGCCGTCGAGGCGGCTGAATGCCTTTTGGAGGAGCTGAGCGTGATGAGAGACGGAGCAGAAAGCCTGTTTGTCACAAGGTCGCTGCAGCTGAATGTTATTTCAGGTTGTTGTAGAAGATTTATCATAAATTCTTTGAATGACACTGACGGAGTAACAGAGCTGAGGTGTGCGTGTTTTATCTTCTATTTATTTCAGAAACAGTCAAATATTTGAAAAAGCTTCTGCCAAAGCGTCAAAAGTTTTTAAAATCTTTTTCTTCTCTGACTCTGGACTTTTCTCTGTTTGATATCTGAAGGTAACCAGAGCCAGAAACTTTCACAACCATCAGTTTTCAATGTTTCTTGGGAAGCAAAAAAAGATCAGTGATTTCCAATTTGTACACAAAAGAAAAGATCTGTTATCTCTGGTGTTTTGTGCATGACAGACCAAAACACAGGAAGTATCATCAGGTTTGTTGTGGACATATTAAGGTACATTTCTACCAAAAATTATATAATTTTACAAAAATGTTCATGCTCAGATAACAATAAAAGTCCACTGTGGCCCAGAGAGCTCAATGAACTAAAACTGAAAATGCAAGAAAGTTAAGATTTGGAAAGAAATGCACAGAATTTATAAGGAAATGCTGAGAAAAAGTGAGAAAATATAGAAAGACAATTCAAGATGACACACAAACAGTTTTCAGAGGACACAAAAAAATGTCAAAAAAGCTCATTTTCTAACAACACTTCACTAGAAAGCTTATAAACTAATAATTAAATAATGAAGAACTGAAAAGACTCACAAGCCAAAAACATGTGTCCCCATCATTTTAATGCATTTTCTGTCTAAACAATAAAAATAGTGTATGCGTGTGGTCAGAAGAGTCAGATTCATTAAAAGAAAACATAAATGCATCTTTGATGGGAGACAACAGAGAAACGCCGTGATCTGTCACATCCAAAATCACTGCCGACTTTCATCACTATTTTTACATTTTACAGATATTAGTCGTTTTATTCTTGGTCTAAATGTTTTTTGTTCAGACAGGGTAAAAGTTTGTCATGAGCAGCTTTGAGCCTCCAGCTGCTGTTGGGGCTGTTCACCATCAGGGGGCAGCATGAGGCAACAAGTCTGAGTCTCTAAAGACCAAAAACAGGGATTTTAACAGTGATTGTCCTCCAGATGTTTGACGGCTGACCTGCCACTTCCATCATTTTATAAATAACTGCACACAAAGGATAAAAACTTGACAGTGAGAAATATCTCAATTCATTGATACCCAGCGAGGATGTATATTAATTAAAAAACACAAATTACAGGCCAAAAAATGGTGAAAAATCAGCAGCCAAATATCATCATTAGACAGAAAGATTAAATTTGGAGGAAAAATATTTTACAGCTTCATTCCTTTGCGCTTTGAGGACTTTTGAAAGGAAAAATGATAATATATAGAGACGCCTTCATCACCTCTCAGAAACAGAGCATACAGTCTTTGCACATCACATAAAGATGTTTTTTTATTTAAACCTGCATCATCATCATCATTATTATTTACATATCTATAGATTAGGAGTCACGTTTGAGTCATCTGATGGACATAAGTCCAATATTCATCACCTCCTGAGGGACATTTCTGTCTCTTTAGCTTATAAAAGCTGCACCATGTCCACCTGCTGCTCTCTGACTGAGTCTGTCTGCTGTTTGCTCGTCGTGTTCAGTGTCTTTTTTACAACTTTTCCTCTAAAAACAGCCACCTGCTGCAGTCGAGAGCGATCTTACGAGAGTCTAAAGATCTTTGAAGCCGAGCGGAGATACAAACGACGTCTCTCAGATATTGTTAATAAAAAAACACACACACTATCAAAAAAAAAACAAATCAAGAATACTCATATTTTCTAGAATTGACGTCCGTCTTCCATCTCAAGTGCTTTCTAGTCTTTTAAAATATTTTTTGCAGTGTTGCACTATCAATTTCTATACAACTGGACAACAACAACCTCTGTTTTTAGAAGATAAACACAGAATCAGCCACAACAAACAAACTGGTTTAAACAAATACAAGCTAATCGCCTGATGCATTTTACGAGAGCTCTTACTTCAAGTGGCCATTTTCCTTTCTCCTGTTTAACTGTGTTGTGTTTCCAAGGCCTCTGTTTGGGGAAAATATCACCGATGGCTGCCAGCTCTAACTGGCTCCTCATCATTTGATCCTGTAGGCAGTTATTGTGCCCACAGAGAGAAACGTCTCCAAGGGCAAAGTGATGAAACGAGCTCAGGGGAGGCTGAAAGACTGTTCAACATACTCACGATCATGAAATAAATTCAATCTTTCACTTACACTGGTGTATTCTGGAGTATCAACAGTACATTTGCTCGGCTGATGCTTTTATCCGAAGTGTACATTCAACCACGTGGACACGACTGCAGAGTAGCATAACTGTGAAAACGAGTTTTCCTTCATTCATCACTACAAGAGGTGTACATTTTCCAACATATGAGAGGTGACATTTACAGTGTTATCGATTTAAATCCCTCCATAATGAAGAGAAACTATTAGAAGTTGATCCTGATTCGTGGATCTGCTTCTCTGTTTAGAGGAAAGTGAATCTACTGACTGTGAAAACCTGTTTATTTCCACATAAACAGAGAAACATCATTTCAAGCTGATGAATCTAAAGTCCAACATCATCCCTCTTTTAGCTCCACTTTTGGTCTCCACCACCTCCTAATAATGTTAAATGTTAACGTCAATTAATGTTAAATTAATTAATTAAGTTAACGTGATAATGGTAATTACATTTTGCAGCATTGTTCAGTTAATGCAGCTATTTTCACTATCATGCATCATTTACAGTAACAGGCCACCGTTTTTTGCCATACAGACATTATGTTTAATCCAAAAGAAAAATCTCTTAAATAATTGTGCTGCACAAATTCAGCCCCTCCCAGCTCTCCAATCCAGGAGAGGACACTTTTATTTTGTGGTGAGCACAACAGTTTATTGACCGAGTTAATAGTGGATAATTATTTGTGCTAAATAGGCTCCATCAGAAAAAAAAACGGCTTCCACTGAGCTGAATAATTCGTACTGTCTCTGCAAGTTTGTACGTCTTCAAAATAGCTTCCTGTTCACAGGATTAGGTTTATATTTAACATTCAAACAGACAGGGATTCTTCTGATATAAGAAATGGTATGCTATATAATTAAATAAACTACAGGGTATTAGAAATATAAAGAATAAAATTTAAATTAAGGATTCAAATGTCAAACTCCTTCACTGAATATGCAGCTTTCACTAACTTCCTCCTTTCTAAATAAATATATTTTGACTTTTCAGTCCACCAGCTGCAGTGATAAACACACCAGCTCTCAGATTTTGTATTTGTGTTGCCGAGAAAGTAAAAAACTTTTTTTTTTATGCTCCTGCAGACCTGTGTGTGATTTGTGTGTGTGATTTGTGTGTTTGATTTGTGTGTGTGTGATTTGTGTGTCTGCAGCTCCGATCGGCCCATCTGCAGCAGACGAGGGCTCCCATTTAAAATGTGTGGTGAACTTCCATTAACAATAATTGAGTCCCACTCCAGTGAGATGCTAACGGAGGGGAGGAGGAGGAGGGAGTGTGTTGTTATTAAAATGCCTTCTCCTCTAATGTGCAGGTAAGGACCCCCTCACATCACATCTCACCAGGCCCGCTGCCAGGCCCGTCTCTCGCTTTTAAGTGAGCGCCTTCATTGAGACGAATTTAGCTCAATTAAACCGCTTTACCTCTGCCAAGAGTGTTTCAGAGCATCGCTGCAGCAGAGCGGCCTTTTCAATTAGCCGCCGCGAGCAGATTCACCACTGATCCTATTTGTGTTTGTGACTGCGACTGCAAATAAACGTCAACATAACCTCCAACGTCCGCGATAATAATACATTTTATTTACAGGGAGCTTTTTTTCGCGGTGCTCAAAGACACTTTACAGTTAAAGCGGTCAGAGAGGAGGATGGAGATCAAGGGTTGTTTTTATTCTGTTTGTAAGGCCAGAAAATAAACAGACAGATAAATGAGTAAATAGATAAATAAACAAGGAAACAGGCCTGAAAATGGAAAACAGGAAATTGATTGATTGATGTTTCCAACTTTAATTCATAGATGTAAGAAGATGATGACTTTTTTTCTCTAGCGCCTCCATGAGGTCGACATGTGAGATGCTCAGTTAAATATCTTGACAACAAAGGGAAGAATTACCTTTAAATTTTTAGTCCCTTCACTTTCCTGTAGCTGCAGTTTTTGTCTCCACTTTGTTCACCAGCTTGTTTCGAACTGCGTCTGTCGTTGGTGGAGATAATTAAAATATAATAAATTGTACGAATGACCAGTTATACATTACACACAGTGATTCGATCCTTTGTTAATGTAAATGTTTTGATTATTGGAGCTTTTACAGGAGCAACATTGTTTCCACTGCGGTGCTGATCTGTAGCTAATGACCCAAACAAACAAACCACCGATAAACACGACAGTATTTGTAAGATTTCAGCTAAAAGGGGGAAAGTTTTGTGTGTTTTTCGTTGGAGAGACAGAAAGAAAAAAAAAAGCCCTGTGGGTCTTTCTTCCTGCAGCACAATGGGAAGAAACCAACTCAAAGAGGCTCAGATGTGAAGACATTCAGCGAGCCATCGAGGACACACCACAACCTTGGAGGCACAAATTGCTGTATTATACCATGTGACTTCCTGCTGAGCTTTTCATGTGCAGGCTAAAGGGATCAGCTAATCAAAAGGCGCGAGGAAGGACGTGTTCAGCCAGTGTCAGTTCACCAGTGCATGAAACTACAGAGAGTTTGAACTGAACTAACACGAGGGAGGAAGATTTTTTTTTCCTCGACAAGCTCTTTCATTAAACTTGTATTAATCAGATGATGTGTAAAAGCTGAAGCTTCTGGCGTGTGTGAGCATGAAAGTGTGACTTTAACCCGTGAAAGCACACGTCAGCTTCTGAAAAGTCTCCGGAGAGATTAAAGGAGATTAAGTGTTGTTTGAATACTTAAGCGAGAGCTGCGGAGCCTTTGTGAAATATTTTTTTTTTAAATATTTAATCGCTTGGAGGGAAGCTATCAAAGCATTATCACTGTGTGTGTGTGTGTGTGTGTGTGTGTGTGTGTATGTGCAGGATAATCTAAATGAACGGGCCTCGTGTGCTGCAGTTAATCTGCAGTATTTCATGATTTACACATTTTTTGAAGAAGCAGTCCGGGTAATTGAAGATGTAAGAAACCTTTCCTGTTTATGACTTTTCCCCTGTTTGTGTTAAGGCAGCCAGGAAAGATACCTGAATTTTATTTCTTTCTGAATTAGGAAAGTTAATGGATTTTGAATTTCTGATTTGTTTTGTTTGTTATTTTGTCCGTGCTCCCCCGACACCTGTTGTATCTGAGTTTATATGTTAAATATTTTCTGAATAATAAATAAACGAAAGTGATATGACACACTGATTCAGAAGCTGGAGGAGAAAAAACTCTGAACTAAATTTAGATTGAGGAAGTTCCTCCTCGCCGTGCAGCTTATCAGAGACTTTGACTGTCGAGAGACCAAGAGAGAAGCACGATGGATGAATTCAGATGGATTATAACGTCTTCATTTCTCTTGCTGCTGTTTCACATTACAGGTGAGGACGCACACAAACACATTAAATAAACATGATTCAACTGAGATAACATTACTAATGTCACTTTATAGAGTTTTCTATCTTTAACTGAGACAGACAGCTTTTCTTTGTAACATGGTGAGTTCATGGGAATTCTTGGAAATATTCCAGTTCATAAAAATGAGACACATCACAAACTTCTGTTGTATAAAATGATCATCACAATAAATATTACCATAACAGTCTCACTCACAAGTTAATTTAATTTTTACATTTCTCTCAACAGAAACAAGTGAGACATTTTTCTCAGTTGGAGATGACGTCACTTTGTCCTGTAAAAATGTGATGGTTGATCAGGATCAGTGTAACAGCACCTGGATCTTCACTAATTCAAGAGGAACAGAAACGCTGTTGGAAGATGGACAGATTGAAAACAACTCATCTAAATCAGACAGACTGAGTGTGACAGCGAACTGTTCTCTGGTTATTAAAAAGGTCACAGTCGAGGATGCTGGTCTTTACAAGTGCAGACAGTTCAGATCAGAACAACAAATTATTCAAGACTCTCTGATTTATCTGTCAGTTGTCACCAGTGAGTATTTCATTTATCACGACCAACAACATTTACTGGATCATCACAATAATAATGATCACAGTGAAGTTAATTTCATGTCTGTCCTCTCTCAATTTCTCCACCAGTGACTGAGCAGAAGGACGAGGATAAAGTGACATTAAAATGCTCCGTGTCAACATACAGATCGAACTGTCTGCACACAGTCACGTGGTTGTATGAGGGTGATGATGTGAACAAATATAACAGAGACAGGAAGACATCGTTTGACTGCTCAGCCTCTGTGACATTTACTTCCTCTTTTCTTAAGCAGTCAAAACAGCATGACATTATATGTCAGGTAACAGATGGTTACAGTCAGAAAATTCATCGGTTCACTTTTCAGTTCCCAGGAGAGGAAACAGGTGAGAATCTGATGAGCTGTTTTATCACTTCAATTTGCATTTTAAAATCACATCAAGCTATGACAGAGATTAAGAATAATTTATTGTCTGTTTGTTATTGTGTTTGTTAAGGTTATGATGAAACAACGAGAAGTAAATGAACATTTTGCACATATAGATATTAGTACAAGAACAAGAACACGTCATCACCTCTGACACTTTGACGTCTTTTTTCAGGTCGGTGGATCATCGTCGTGTCTGTGGTTGTTGCAGCTCTCTTCATAGTCGTTGTGTCGGTCATCATATGGTGCAGAACTAAAAGTGAGAACAATCACAGATGAAACTTGTATAAATAAGAAGTTATAATTAACCTGGGTTTTCTCTGTGGAAACTAAACTCTACTGTTTTATCTTTTCAGAAAGGAGACCTCAATTGGATGAAAATATGGTGAGTTTTAAACTCATAATAATCAAACCTTGACACAAATGTGACTGTCTAAATTGAAGGAGAGTTTGTGCCTCATTAAACCAGAAACAGTGCAGATATTTATATAAAATGTGACACAACACAACGACACCACAAACAGCCGCCTCTAAAAGAACCACAGAGTTGAAGCAGCTCTTCTCTGACTCATTGTAATCAGTTATGGTTTAATCTGGCTGCCATCCATCACGTTATCTTCACCTATAACCTTCACAGATATGTTGCATCACTCTGCACAGATGTTTATCTGAACTGTGTTTTACTAAACTGTGTGTGAGCAGCGACTGAGCTTTACCACACTACACCCAGTGCAAAGTCACCCGTGTGGTTCTGTTTGTTTTTGTTCTTTGAAATGAATCTATTTTTGTCCTGTGAGACAGAAGAAGAAGAAGGACTAAGTAGAGTCAAATAGATGTAAGAGTGAGTCAGAATGAATCCACATGTTGCTGAGCAGACATTTTGTCGTCTTCTCTGTGCAGGCTGGTCCTGAAGATGTTTCCTACGCCTCCATCAGGTTTAACAAGAACAGCAACAGTAAAGCTCGGGTAAGCTGCTAAGTGGTAAAGTTAAGGGATGAAGAGCCTGTTTGATCATTAGAAATGATATTTATGCTTCTGATGTCAGTCAGGCTCTCAGCCTCCAAAACTAAAGTTCATGATGATTGATTGAATTGTAAAACTCTGCATAGGATTCATGTCAAAAGGTGGCATACGAATGAAATACAGAAAGTGCACACATGCAGAAATATTCAGATTTAGGGTTTAGGTTTCACTGTGTGCACACCCTTTGCAGGCATCATGTCACACATAATTTCCTATAAATATCTGATGATGATTAATATTCATATTACCTGACTGCATCATGGTGATACCATAACAGAAAAGGTAAAATAAAGAAATTCACATAATGCGAAGATCTTATTTGGGAGGTTGGCAACAAAAAAATAACTTTGCTGATGGACACAAAGTGACATTTTGGAGCTGGAGCACCTTAATTAAAACCTGGCGCGGATGAAATGGTGACAGACGGAAGAGAAACAGACTTTTAAGAAAAATTAAAACTGTGTTGTAGGACACGAGCTGTAAAATGTAAAACTGCTTTTGTTTCTTTATTTGTAACTTTAAGCAGTGTGGTTTCAGTGCTTTGTTTTTAACAGAAATCAGAGTGAAATGCAGATGAAGTTGTTCAACAGATAAAGAAGCTTTGAGTTTATGAGTTGTTCTCTTTCCTTCCAGGTTCAGGGTGATGAAGATGAAACAGTGACCTACAGCACCGTGAAAGTTTCCTCCTCTCCCGCTGGAGCCTCCAATGATCGCAGCAGCCTCTAGGCCACCATCAACAAAGAAAAACAATTTGATCTTTGTTAAATGCAACATGTTGGTGTGAAAAAAGGAGGCAGAGATACTGGATATCAGTTCAAGATTTCGGATGACTCTCTGTGTTTTCATTTATCAAAATGACAAATATGTTTCAAGTTATTTCTATCTTATTCTGAGGTGAAGAGAGACACTCAGATCTTAAAGATTTGATCTCACATTAACAGCCAATTTAATAAAATCAGCAACGATGACTTGTTATATCCATTTGGACTCCTTAAATAAGGCTTCAACATACACATTCATACTACTGTTTACACTGCATATATCTGATCTACAGTCTATACACAATATTCATATCAACCTGTTTTTCTGTAGATTCAAAATTCCTTTATTAGGTGGATTTCCCCTCCCACAGAAGAGAAATCCACCTCGTAATAGCAACGAAACACACAGTGGAAATAAACAGTAGGAAATGAAAGACACACATAAATAACTATGACATCGTAATAATAGCATCATGTGTACCTACACCTGCACTGCTTACTGTGACTGCTGCACATGTTCATGTTACACAAAGTGTTTATCTTAATTGGATTCACATCTCCTCCTGCTGTTTATTCTTCATACTATATAATACTATATGAACATTATTCTGCACCTTACTGCTTTTTCCACTTTTGGTTGGATACTAATGCAGTATTCAACCAAAAGAATAAGGTTGTAAAATGTTGCTGTGAATTTAAGAATCACTTCTTATTTGCATTTGCTTTAATTTTACACTGAGTGTTGTACAAGTACACATGTACAAACAAACACATACACAGGAGGTTGAGGCCTGTCACGAGATTTTATCCAGGGAATAATGGTGAGTCATCTGCATATTGGAGAAGATCAAGTAAGAGAAGGCACATAATTCCAGGTTATGGGTGATTTTAAGGTCAAAACAAGTAGACTTTTCTTCAAATTGATCTTTATAGTTGGTCATATTGTTCCTGACATTGGCTTAATAGTCATAAAGAGAGAATACGCTTACAAAATAATTAAACTAAGTTAATCAGTTGACAATTGACGTTTATCACTGAGATAAGCAGCTCTGCAACACATGAAGCCTTTGAAAGAGTCAAAACTTCCTGTAGAGGTGCAAAAAAAGGAGCCAGACAAGTTGTATATATACTTTATTTGTTATACAGAGTATCTGTTTAATGATGTTTTCTGAAATATTTTTTGTTGAGGTTAAAGGTACAATCAGAAGGATTTGTCAGCTCCTGTTTCTAGACACAACATTGAGGTCTATACGTTTTTTTTTTTTTTTTTTTGTCTTTTCTTATTAATGAAAATCCTAATTGTTAAGCTTTTTAGGTTAAATATTCTTTGTCACCCTCTCTAGCTACCTTTAGAGTGAATACTACTTTTTTTTTTTCAATAAATGTCATGTTTTATGGCCACCAGAACCTGTGTTTTATTTTACACTGAATTTAACACCTTTAAAGTTAATTCTGTTGGAAATGTTCTTGATCAGGATCAGAATTTGACTTTAATTTTTTTTTTTTATGCTTTTTACTCTTTCAGCGTTGAATGTTTCAGATGAAGTTTTAATCATGAGAGGATCAAACCACCAAAGCTCTGCTGCTGTTTGCACATGCACAAAAAAAAGATTTCCCATGAAACTTCATTACAAAATAGGGCTGCAAACAAGCTCATTTCCATTATTAGTAGTTATCAACTCTTATTATGAGCCTGAGTCATAATTTCTGTTTTCTTTCTGTGTTGTTTTTGCTCCCTGCCTGAGGGAGGTGCTGTCACCCTGTGCTTTTCCTTGTGCTCAGTTCAGGTGGTTGGATGGAGGACTGATGATACCAGCTTCAAAAATGGACCATGCTGGCCTGGCCCCAAGTCTCTTCCTCACTCCCAACCAGACCATCAGATTGTGTGTTCACGTGTCAAAGAAGCAGTCTGGGTAATTGAAGGGGAAGAAGCCTTTTCTATTTATGACTTTTCTCCTGTTTATGTTAAGGCAGGCAGGAAAAGTACCTGTATTTTATTTCTTTCTGAGGTAAGCTAGTGGATTTTGATTTTCTGATGTTATATTGGCCATGCTACCCCTGACGCCTGAAGTACCCAAGTTCACGAGTAGCTAGACTGCACTTGTGGTTGCACGGCTCGTCAAACAGCTTTTATGCTGTGCTCTGATTTCCAATAGAACGGGCACAGCTGTATAAATGTTTATTAAGTAACTATCTTTGACCAAAGGTTGCACCACAGTGGTGATTAAGCCTGTGGCAAAACGATGTACCAACACAGAAGTCTGCAAATTGACACCTCACTAACCACTGAGGCTCCAGCTGGTCAGTTTTATTTTGACACTATCATGGTACATGACACTAAAAATATTCATGTTGAATTTAAATAAAATAAACTCATATAACACATCATTTTAGTAGCTGGAAAAGATAAAACACAATCACAATATTGATATTACACAACTAACAGAGGTGACAAAAGGCAGACTAAATTTAGAATGAGGAAGTTTGTCACTAATAGGAAGTCGATGCTGTATTTATGTCTCAGAAGCAGCTCGTCAGAGACTTTGACTGTCGAGAGACCAAGAGAGAAGCACGATGGATGAATTCAGATGGATTATAACGTCTTCATTTCTGATGCTGCTGTTTCACTTTACAGGTGAGGACGCACACAAACACATTAAATAAACATGATTAAACTGAGATAACATTACTAATGTCACTTTATAAAGTTTTCTTCCTTTACCTGAGACAGACATCTTTTCTTTGTAACATGGTGAGTTCAGGGAACTCTTGGACACTAAAAATGAGACACATTACAAACTTCTGTTGTATAAAATGATCATCACACTAAATGTTAACATAACAGTCATGCTCATATTTTAGTTTTTTACATTTCTCTCTTTCTCAGCAGCAGCAAATAATATATTTTCCTATGCTGGAGATGATGTCACTTTGTCTTGTGGAAATCTGTCGAATGATCGGGAACATTGTGACAGGTCCTGGATGTTCAAATATTCAAAAGGCTCAACAGTACTGTTTAAAGATGGATATCTTTTCGAAACACGTAACCATCACAGACTGAGTGTGGCACCGAACTGTTCTCTAGTTATTAAAAAGGTCACAGTCGAGGATGCTGGAAATTACCTTTGCAGACAGTTCGATCCAAGAAAACAACAAGGTCAAGTCTCAATTGATCTGATTGTTAGAAACAGTGAGTATTTACATCATGAACAACAACATTTTCTGGATCATCACAATAATTATGATCACACTGAAGTTAATTTCATCTCTGTCGTCTCACAATTTCTCCACCAGTGACTGAAAGAAAGGGCGAGGATAAAGTGACATTAAATTGCTCCATGTTGTTGCATTTTGTTATTGTGTTTGTTCAGGGGAAGATGCAACAGCGACAAGCATAAGAAATGAATGGACATCAGTGAGCACGTCAGAAGAGACAAACAACAATCAAACCGAACAAGGTGGTGAGTGAAGAGAAGAAAACTGCATTTACAGTTAAAGACAAACAGGCAAAAGACACTTTGTTCATTCACATATCAGAGATACAGAGACAAGAACACGTCATCACCTCTGACTGGATTTAACACTTTAACATCCTTTTTTCAGGTTGGTTGCGGCTCATCATCGTGTCTGTGGGTTTATCAGGACTCATAATAAGTGTTGTTACTGTCAACATCTGGACAAGACCTAAAGGTGAGAACAACCACAGATGAAACTTTTACAAACAGGAAGTTATAATAAACCTGAATTTTCACTGTGGAAAC
>JBAJHX010000031.1:19606372-19617150 GCA_037176925.1 Amniataba percoides | reverse complement strand
TGACTGGAAACCAGAGACACGTTCAGACACTTTGAAGTTTTAACTTCCTTTCTGGTGCTTCGCAGGTTCTGCTGAGGAACTGCGGCGACGAGTCCACCAGGAAGCAGCTGATCGGCAGCTACGACCTGCTGACCAACCCCGCCAAGATGGGCGAGCGCTTCCTCTTCTTCGGCCTGCTGCAGCGCAGCCGGCTGGACAAACCCGAGAGATCAGAGGGGCTGAAGCTGGAGAAGAAGAGCCCGGCGCCGCTGCCCGTCGCCGGATTCACCGAGCTCAGCTTCTCCTGAGACTTTCACCCACACGTCAGAAAAACCTGGAGACGACCTGAACTTTTCTGAAGCTCTGAGACGTTTCAGAAGATCACGTTTGTAGAAAGATAATGACTTTAAAGTATTTATGCAGAAGGACGAGAAAAAGAAGAAGTCGCCTGTAAAGACACTTTGGATCTAAAAATGCAAGAAAAATAAAACAGTTTTTGTTTAATTAATCTTTTTTTTTGTGCAAATTTTACTGTTTTGAAGCCGTGTTTCCTGCTGCCACTTGATAGCGAAGCGAGCAGAGAAAAGGTCAAAGGTCGACCGGCGGCAGGAGGATCTCCTTCGCTCGGTCCGTCCACATCTTGAAGCAGTCAGCTGAGCTCACAGTTGTGCAGCAGCCGTTCACAACCAGCCCGCCGCTCCTCCGGTGGCAATTAAAAGATTCGGTTACGCGTGTGTGTGTGTGGGGGGGGGGGGCGCTGCTGCCAGAACAAGCAGCCGCCCTGCAGAGGAGCGGCCGAGCGAGGCGATCGAGTTCAGGATTGGTAATTAAATGATCGTTTCCAAACATCCTGCTGCGGATCGTTATCAGCTCCTCTGATTCAGGACGGTCTGTTTCTGTGTGAGCAGGTCTGATGAGTCCAACATTTGGAGGAAATTAGAGGATTTCTTTTTATTAAACATCCACATAAAGATGTTTTAAAAGATTTTTCACCTTTTAAAAACTGAATCAGATGCTTTAAAAATGACTTTAATTTGAGATTAGTCCCAGTTGAAGTGAGATCTATTAAATTTTCTTCCTCAGTTTATCACTTAAATTAAAAATTACGAACTAGTGGCGACACATTAACCTTTAAATCCAGACTCACATCAAGATCCCCACCTGTTCTTTGAAACTGATCATAGTGAATTAATAATCCCAGAATATTCATCTACGAAATGAGCTGAAAGAACAAAATCATCACATCTGACAAACCTTTTAGCTTTTTGCTCTCAAAGAACAGCAAATTAATTTCACCATGAAGCCTCTAAATTAAAAAATTCCTGCAGAAACTGAATTATACGACTGAATCTGAGTTGATTGTTTAATCAGCACCTGAAATATTTCAATCTTAAAAGTTAGTTCTGCTTTTTACGGTCAAATTTTCCATCAGAGGGACGTTTTCTGGGAACAAAGGCGACTCTTAGTTCCTGATTTTAGTTACCGGCGCTCCGTCGTTCCTATTATCAGTTTTAAAAAGCACCACCGTCAACAGTGTCACCGTTTAGAAAAACACACGTTGGTCAGTTTTCTTTTGTTTTTAGTTTGTGCAGCTTTTCTTTAAACATTCAAAGCACCTGAATGATTCGTCACCTGTAAACCGTTAATGACCACGACGAGATTTTGCCAAAGTAAGCCGTTCAGCTTTAATATTTTCCCATCGAAGGTCGTCCACATGACACAACATTTCTTGCAAAAATATAAAATGTGTGAAATAAATTCTCAGGCTGGAGTCAGACAACGTGATACACTTTTTTTTTTTTCTCAGGCAGGTTTTCACAGAAAGACAAATAAAGACAATAGCAGCTCGATTCCCAGCTCGTCTTCATCCAAAGTTTCAGAAAGAATCACTGAAAATAACTGAATGTTTTTTCTCTGCAGAAGCAGCAGTTCGACTTCTGCGTTTCAATTCAGTTTTACGAGTCTTGAAATAATGTTTAAAACTGTTTGAAATGGAGCAAAAAGATCAATTCAGTCACATTTTTAGACGTGAGTGACGGATGTGGGGGATGAATCCTAATAACTTCACTTTAATGTGCGATATTTTTAAGATTTAAACGTTTAAAAACCTGATAAAAAAAATGCTGCCAACTTAAAGTTCAGACACGCTAAATGCTAAACTTTTTAACACGCTGTCAGCTCATTACGTTAGACAGTGAATTTTTATCGCGTTTGTTTGTGTTTCCTGGATTATTGTGGCTGCGTGTGCAAAATTAGTTTGAGAAATTAGTCACAACAACTGCAGCTTTAAACATTTCTTATGTCTCTACAGCAAAACGTTGTGAGTTAAAATGAGCTGAATGACTCCAACTAAGAAAATAAAACCAATCTTGTCCCTCAATATCTAATATTTGTTCTGTATGTTTAACATGCTAACTGTGGCGCCCCCTGGTGGCTGGTTGCAGTACAGCTTCTGCCTCCTCCATGTTATGATGGGACGTCAAATAAATGTTTAAAATAAATTTTCATTTTTAGTTCAGTCCTCATAAAAAACAGATTTAAAAGAAATTTAATTTTGCAGATGTACGAAACAAAAAGTTATTTTCAGTGAAATTCCCCCTTTTAAGAAAGTTTCCCAATAGTGCAAAGACATCCCAACAAAGAACGACGACAGAAAAATAAAGAAGATTTTGGTCTTAAAATAAACGTGTTTGTTCTCCTCCTCTGTGTTCGGGTCACACAGGACGACTTTCACACACTCCTACAGCTTCGAAAACGCAACACCGACGTCAGAAAAATATCGTATTTGAGCTGAAAAGGATATAAAGGCTCTGAAACAGTTTTTAGTTCGTCCCCTCTGCAGCTTTCAGACAGGAAGCTGAACTCTGGGAAAAGGAATAATCCCTCGTGGGTGTGTTTGCCGTGGCTTTGTAGAAAGACGCAGTGAAACAGGACAAAGATGAGATGTGTTAAAGTTAAATTTCTCTGGACCTGAATTATCGTGTCACCGTGTCGTCACACAGCTGCCTGACCGCCGTCCACGAACACAGCGTCCTGCGGAAAGCTCGGTCTCCATGGTGACAGTTTTCATGGACGTCCGCCGAGGGGCCCGTCGGACCTGTAGGAACCGTTTCGGCCACTAGGGGTCCTCCTCCATGTCGTCCAGGTTGGGAGACATGATGAAGTGTTTGGGGTAGTGCAGGCCGTTCTCGTCGGCGTACTCCTCCCAGCGGGCGTCGTCGCTCTCGTGGGTGATGTAGCGCTCGCCGCGCCGCGTCTCGAACTCCCTGAGGTCCAGCCAGGTCTGATAATCCTGCAGGAGACGAGAGGAACGGGAAGCTTCAGGATGCTTTTTCTGTCAAAGTCTGAGCAGTTTGGATATTTCACACGACAGATTTGTGTTGTCCTCTCTGGATTTAAGTAAACAGGGCAGCAGTAAATCAGACCTGTAACATCGCACTGTGCATGGACGGATATTTCACACATTTCCCTTTAAAATCTGAAGCCTACGTTACCCACAATGCCTGCAGCCGGGATGAGATAATCTTCATCTGATGCAGACTCAAGTGACTTCACTTTAAAATAATAATAAAGGCTTCATACTAGTTTATTTCACACTTTATCTTTAATAAGAATGATCGTTGCACATTTTATAATGAATATTTAATCTTATAGAAAACTCCTTCATATTTCAAACCACATTTTCAGGGACAATTTGCTTTTCGATTCCTTTAAAACTGAATGGATGCAAAAATACAGTTTCCACATTTTTAGAAAAAAGTGATTAAAATATCTGGAGAGAAATTTCTTGGCCACATGTGGAAGAAAACTGGTTCTTAATCTGCTTTTTAGAAAATTCCCTCAGTGGATGTTAAGATACTGTCTGATTCATGCTTTCGTTTTCTGTAGGACGTTTCTGTCGTGTAATCTAACAACAATAATATGAGACATTTTTTCCAGCATCATCTGTTTTTAGTTTTTTTTAAAGAGGTTTATAAGGAGCAGTTGTGTTACCTGCAGCCAGGGGTGGCTGAGCGATTTATCCACGCTGTAACGCTTCCTCATCTTCACCTGCAGCAGGTTGTTAATGAGGTCTGTGGCTGTGAGGAAGAACAAACACGCAACATCCACAAAGGAAATCTGCATTAAATCAACACTGAAGTCAGGAAGACAAAATATAACATGAGCTGTGAAGAGTTTAAGGGCCTTTAAAACTCACTATCACAACATTTTAAAGAGAAAAGACCAGAAAATGATTTTAAAATGTGTCAGCTGTGTGGGATGCATGTTACATACAAACAGAGAACAAATTAAATATTTTACAGACTTTTTTTAAAAGCTATTATAATTTAACTGAAATTCTGAAAAAAAAAAAACTTTCCAATGTACTTTCTTGTATTTAGGGCTTAAATTTGGGCTTATTTTCATTACTGATTCATCTGCAGACTGTTTTCCCAATTTTTTAAATTCATTTTTGACATATAAAATGTAAGAAAATAGTAAAAATGTCCTTATTGATGTAATTAAATGTCTAGATCTTCTGCATATTTACTTCAAAATTAATAATCAATGCATAAATCAACTCGATGAATCTGCTCATTGTTGCAGCTCTTCATTTATCAGCTGGATGTTGAGTTTTTTTTCAACTTTTTTTACTTTGTCTCAAGCTTCATTATTAGTACTGAGCTTAGTAAATTCAGTATTTTAAATGTGTGAGTTAATAATTCACCTCAGGAGAGGCCGATCTGTCTCTTACCGTCCTCTGAAATCTCCCTCCAGGGGTTTGGCGGGTACATGAAGGCGGCGTTCTGGATCTGGTCGTTGATGTCCTCGTCTTCGTTGAAGGGAAACGTCCCGCTCAGGCTGACGTAGATGATGACGCCGACCGACCACATGTCCAGAGATCGGTTGTAGCCTTTGCTGCGAAGCACCTCGGGCGCCAGGTAGGCCGGCGTGCCGACCACCGAGCGGCGGAACGACTTTTCCCCGATGATACGAGCGAAGCCGAAGTCGCAGAGCTTCACCTGGAGGACGAAGGATGAAGTCTGTTAAAGTTTAAACACCCAAAGGCAGAAAAGAGAGGACGACTGAAGACGAGATGTTCCCACCTGAGGAAACGGTTCTGCCGAGGCCAAGAGGACGTTCTCCGGCTTCAGATCACAGTGCACGATGTTCTTGAAGTGAAGGTGTCTGAGGGCCACGAGGATCTACAGACACAACGCGTACGAGCTGATTTATCAACCTGCAGTCACTGAACTTTAATTCATCTTCACACACACACAAAACTTACAAAAAAAACAGATTCCTCCTGAAAACTGCATCAGAATCAGTTTCTAAATAAATCTGATAAACGTGATTTATCTATATATCTAACTATTTCAACAAATGATTAATCATTTAAGTCATTTCTTTGAAGATAAAAAAGCAAAAATACTCTGATTCTACCTTCTCCAATGTGAGGATTTGTTGCTTTTCACTACTTCATATCACCGTAAACTACAGGTCTTTGTACTTTGGACAAAACAAGACATCATAAGATAAGATAAGTTAAATTAGGATAAGATCAGACAAGATAAGATAAGATAAGATAAGATATTCCTTTATTAGTCCCACAGCGGGGAAACTCAAAACTAGAAACACAATCTGGAAATATGAATAATAGCTTTGTCGACAGAGATATAGGAAGATATGAGAGATGAGAAAAATAAGAAAATGTACAATTTAAACAAGAGGAAGAACAAAATGTTGTATTTAAGGAAATATAAAAAGTGTTGCACATTAAGTGAATGATGATGATGATGGGCAACGATTTTTTTTAGACCAAATCATTAATTAATCAAGAAAATAAAGAGGAGTCGGGCGATAATTCTCTCTCATCATCATTTCATCCCTCGTTTCTATAAAAACGCTGATCGGCGGCTCTAAAAATGAACATCATCCTCGTTAATCGCATCTGGCCGCCGTCGTTCAGAAACGTCTCCGTTAATCACAGACCTGCGTGACCAGGAACTTGGTGAGGCGTTCGGGCAGGCGGCTCTTCTCGCTGGTCAAAATGGTGTCCAACATGTCGCCGTGGAGCTTCTCCATGACGACGAACACCTGCTCGGGCGTCTCGAACATGCACTCCAGGTTCACGATGCCCGGGTGGTGCAGGTTCTGTCAATTCAACACACGCTTTAATGGAATAATCGTGTGAAATGAGACGTGAAAGATGATGTGAGACGTGATTTAAGGAGAGATTAAGCTTCGAAAAGTCTTCATTAATTATCGTACCTGCAGGATGGCCACCTCGTTCCTCAGCTGGCTCTCCTGTTTGGTGGGAAACCTCATTTTGTCGATGATTTTGATCGCCACGTCTCGGCCGGTCTTCCTGTGTTTCCCTGCAGACGAAGAAACGTTTCAGCTCCCTGATGAGGTTTTTAATTCATCTGTTGTTCAGTGAGAATCTGTGTTTTCCCACATTTTCAGACGATGATCTCTAATAAAACACTGTGAATCTTGTTTCGGCAGATTCAAAGAGGCTGACGTGATTGTTGAGGCTTTATAATAAGATTTTTCTTTTTCTTTTTTGACTCACCTCCGTAGACGATCCCAAACTGTCCGGAGCCGAGAACCTCGTCAGCAAAGATCTGATACACCGAGCTGATATCCTGAATAACAAAAGACACCAGACAGGTCTCATATCAAGAAAAAAACTATTATAAACAAGAGAATAAAAAGGTGAAATCACACATCTGGATTATTGGACCTCCACACAGTGAGTATGGAAGCCCAAAGGTGACAAAATACACCTTTTTTACACTCGGTTGTACAGTAAATATTGTAAAATGTGTTTATTTTTAGTGACGTTTGTGGCTCTGAGTGTGAACTTCTTTTCAAAATACAACACAGAACATATTTTTTGTTCATTTGAGACATCTGTCATGTGAGGAAACTTTCCGGGTGATGACTTACCACGTTTTCTTGTATCTGGGAGTTGGACACTGATATGCTCATAGACAGTTCCTCTGAGGAGACACGGGACAAGAAACACATTACATACACAGATATGGTGACCTTTGACCCCCACACACGTGCAAACCTCTTCACTCGCAGCGGAGACGGGGTGAGGTTTTATTTTTCTAACCTTCGAATCATTAAAATCTCATTTCCTGTGTTTCCTTGTTTGTTAAAGAAAGAGGAGATTTCCAGCTGAGATCAAAACGACGAGTCTGTTTGTGCAACACGTGATCAAAGAGCACCGAGGATGTTTTCCTGCTGATCTCCAAATCGTTTTCCAGATTTCACAAAAATAAAAGCCTCCGTTTCCTTTCGCCCTCGTGTGTTCATGTGCATGTAACGGAAACTCCCCCGGACCGTCGCACGCGGTGTTAATTCGACGTTAGAAAAGCAGAGGGCGCGTTCTGCTGGGAGGAAACCCGCCTATGAGAGTGAATTTCCACCGATGAGCTGATATTGATTTCAGATCGCCGGGCGGGGTTTGATCGGGTCATCCCTCCGCGATCAATACTGACAGTCTGCTGCATGCAGGGGGGGCCTGTTGACATTCAGGTCATGTGTTAGGTCACCATTCAGAGATTTTATGTAACTTTATCGACAAAAATGTAAACTTGCCAGATCTGTGACTGTTCATTCTTAAACAGCAGTGAAGTCGGTGAAAAGTTTTTAAATTTGAGATGCTGTTGTTTCACATTTTCTATATTTTCATTTTTTTAATTAAAAAATAAATTTCCAGCTCCTGTTTCAAGAGATTCATATATAATTAATCTCAAATATAGATTAATGTCAACATGAGGCCTGCATGTTGAGTAGGAGGTGATTAGCATAGCTTAGCATAAAGACTGGAAACCTCACAACACCTTTAAAATTCCTAAATTCTCTCTTTATATCTTTCTTGTTTAATCCTTTTAAACTCTTTTGTCAGCATCTCTAAATGCTATACGGCGGGTTGCCAGATACTGTCAGTGAGCGTGATCAAACCTGGCAACCTCACTGTGATTGTTTGAAAGAATGAAAATGAATAAAAACAAATAACCTGCAATAAAATCTGTTATTGTGAAAAGAAGCAGGATGGGGTAAAAAAAAGTTCACATGTTCAGCGCTTTATCAAACTTTGTGTTTTTATGTTTAATTATCGAACATTTTGCATCAGATTCAGATTAAATAAGTGACATCGTGCTGACTGTGAACGCAGCATTAGATCACTTCTCATTGAGTTTATGTAACTTTATTGACACATGAATCTGAATCAGAGCATCAGTGTGTTTAATAATGTAGGTTAATGTGATTGTGCCTCATTTTAATACATGTTGTTTAATTCCTGTCATATTTTTGGTTTCATGTGACTCTTCATTATGTTTTATTACAGTAAGAAAGATCCACTGTTGGACTGTTTGTCACTGAGATGATATAAAAAAATAAAAAACAAAAGCCTTGTTACATCATCGATCCATTAACTTATTGATGTGTGTTGCTGTAATTTCATTGCAAAACAAATCATCTATTTTTGGAGAGAAACTGAAGCTCGACATTAATTACTCAACAGGTGGAAACACAGATCCTCTAAAGTACAAATGTTTCGTAACAGCGAACGTCTCCCATCGCAGTTTAAAGGTGATTTTCTCTTTAATGCTGCGAGCTCCGTTCAGGCTTTTAAGTGCCGGAGATCTTATTTTTTATACAAAAAGACACTTTAACCTGAAACGAATCAGAGCGGAAAATCCTCTGAAATCCCTTCAATCATGTTAAAATGTCAGCAGGCGGTCAGTGTGTGTGTGTGTGTGTGGTTGTATAACGATTGTCTCCTGAAACAATATTTTGGAAGCTCTTCACAGACAAATCCACACATCCATTAAAGCATAAAAACATATCAGAGTCTAATCTGATTTGAGAAAACGACTCCATTACTGAGTCAGAAGGTCAAAGACAGGCAGCTGCGAGTTCAATTCCTCAAAAAGCTCCACGGGTTCAGATTTTCTAACAAACATTCAACTAAATCTGCATTTTTTAAATACTATATATCAGTAAATATAAGAAATATGTGCATCCAGGCTCTCTGGGATCATTTTGAGGACTCGTCTTATTTTGTTAACGCTTCCTTGAAGACATTTCTTGTTCACTAATTCCGCATAAATGACCAAAAGTGTGACAAACGCACTACTTCCTTCCTATTTGAGTAACATTTTCTAAATCTAAAGTGACCGTGTGAGCCTTTAAAAACTGCCAGCTGAGTCTGGATTTGATTTCTGTCGTCATTAGAAACCAACACGTTTGGAGGTGAGTCACTGAATATCTGAGAAAGTGCAGGAAAGTCAAAAGATTATTGTGTTTTTCACAGGATTTGTTACGTCACACCTCTTCTTCTCCAGACGTAAACAATGACATCATCCGCCGTGCAGCTTGTTTTGATTGGCTGGATGTGGATCTGTACTGTGTTCGCTGATGTGTTTTAAATGATCGCTCCAGACATCTTAATTCGTTTTTAACAGTCTGTCATTTACTCTCTTCTGTCATCTGGAGGGAATATAATCTGCAACAGAATCTGAATTTCTTTAACTTTTTCTCTCAAATCTTCACTTTCACCTCTGCAGAATCACATTTCAAACTAGTGTTTTTAAAACGTATTAAAATGCACGTAAATCCTTGAACATATTGTTATTTTTATTCCAAGAAGAACCTGAAGTTGTGCTAAAGAGTTTTACTCACTGTGGTCCTTCCCCTGGCCGGGCCCCGTTCCCACGCTGGCCTTCGGCGTGACGGGCATCATCGCCTGTCGGATGGCCTTCTCCCAGCTCTGGCCCACGTCTCGCCCCACGCCGGACGCCGCCAGCACGGGGTTGTGGTGCAGGCCCCCGTTGTCCTCCCCGACGTAGTACACCATGCTGCCCGTGATCACCTCGAAGCAGTGGGGGTTGCTGCCCTGCGGGAGGCTGCTGAAGTCCTGCGCCGGCTCCACCTGCAGGATCTCGGACAGCGGGATCTCCTGGAGTTTGTCGGGACACGTAAAATGAAAATTTACACTCCTGTTCTTGGCGTAGGTCGCATACAAGCTCCATAAAAGTTAAACATGCTTCTCTTTCAGCTCAGACGCATCTGTGCATGAAACATTTTCTCTCCAAAATCTGACAAACTTTCTTTGTTAAACATATTTTAAAAGTCATTTCAGCTGCTGAGATGCATCCCAGCTCCCTCCATCCTGACACATCTCCTCTGCTCAACTGTGAGACGCTCTTTGAATTTCAGTGTTTGAAACTTCCCTTCCTTCCTTTTCTGGCAGCGTGCACCCCCCCCCCAAAAAAAAAAAAAACCCTCCACCCCTGCAGAAACTCTAAACTCGGCCAGATCAAACATATAAAAGAGCGATCGGCTCAGCGGTGTCTCCGTGCCCCCTCAGTCTCATCTCAACGATTCGTGTTTTGCCAAGTTCACCCCCCCTCCCTCCTCCGCTGCTTCACCCCCCCAACCACAAACTCCGATCAGCATCTCTCCATCCTGCAGCGCTGATTAAAAGGCAGGACGTGCTCGGCCGCTTTGGGCACGAGGCAGCGTGGCGACGGGCCAGAGAGACGGCAGGGAAGCGACCCGAGCTCCCAAAAAAAACGCCACAAATCTCCGCCTCGCCCCCCCTCCCTCGCTTTCTCTTCAAAGGAGGGTCTCTGCGGCGCTTTGTGCTAAAGGTCAACAGGTCGCTGGCAGACACCAGATAAAAGGAGGTGGAGTACGAGAGAGGAAAATGATGGAGAATGAAAAGAGCTGCAGCTCCGCCGACCTGAATTCATTTTGAAATTTGAAGGAAACTTCTTGGAAATTCAGAACTGGAA
>JBAJHX010000031.1:19587210-19598585 GCA_037176925.1 Amniataba percoides | reverse complement strand
ACTTGATCAGTTTGGACGCAGCAGGAATCAAACGTGTGGATAAAATTTTATTAAACGTATAAAAACGATCCTGAACTTTCTGTTTCTCTGCGGTCAGAAGAGTTTTAAATGTTTAAAGATGATTTTCGGTTCAGTCTCTCGCAGGGACGACGTGCTGCTTCCTCTTCGTCTGTTATGCTCATTAAAAATGTCTCTGACATCACCGCAGCACGCATCACGTCCTCTCATAAAACATAATTGGCAGGAAGCTGGTGTGAATTGTTGTTAAGGAGCCAGATATCCTGACAGCTGCCTGACTTTTTATATGTACGTTTGTTTCTGTATTTCTGCTGTTGTTGAGCTGTCGGGTGATTATCAGACATCACGTAAAGTGGGACAGAGTTGGTATTTTAATATTAACACATCTTTGCTTTAGTTTATCAAGAACTTTACACCTGAAAAACTAAAAAAAATGAAGTATAACATGGATAAATTCACTACTGACTCAAATAAAAGACAAAATATGTGTTGAAATAAGAGTTTCACATGGAAATATCTGAATTTATAATCCGTGTTCTGCTCCAAAAGTAAAAAAACACATTCAAAATCCCATTAATAATTAAGATAATTACTAAAAATCTGCCATGTGAGAGTCTTTTTCGACAGTGTCTTGCTTCATACGTGTCGATATCTTTTTGAAAAATGATCCAATATAGTCTTTCTTTAAATATGAATGTGTTTGGTGCACTTAAACAAAAACCATTTCCCATAATCCCTACGCTTGCTCAGGCTGAATGTCACAACTCGACAGAAGAAAAAGTCCAGAAATGAGTTTTTTCTGTGCTCATAAAACTCAAAACAAGCTGAAACACTCGAACAGCAAAATGCCTCTCAGATTAACTCTGCGACGCTTCAGTTAAAATCCAGTCAGGATGTGACAGCAGGTGTGAACCACGGCGGCGAAACAAGTCACCGTGACACGACGTGACCCCTCCGGGTGTGAGCACCAACCCTCCTCCGCCCGTCTCACCTTCACATTTGAGGCCCTGCCGGACGAGCCCCCACAGCATCTCGCCGCAGTCATCGCAGAACGCCGGCGCCTTGTAGGAGTGAACGTACAGCGTGTGAGGTCGGATCTGGAAGTCCTCGGCTGTGGCGAGAGCTGAAACCAACAAAACACAGTTCAGCTTTTAGGAAATGATTTTATTAACATTCATTTCATTAACTTGTATGATTTCAGGATGTGAAAAAAAAGGAAATCAAGCGGGACGTCTGCAGATACCGAACTTCATTTGTGGTATAAAAGTAATAAAAAACTAGTCCAGGCCTGAAGGACGAAGATGGAGGTGTCTTTTTTTGTATTTTTTTTACATCTCAAAGTGTGTGATACAGTCAAAAAAAATCCACAGAGGACTCTGTTTTGTTAAATGTTGTTTTCAAGACAAAGAGTGAACTTTAAGTCTCAGTTTTCATACCAACACAGACGAGGAAAGTATTAAAAAAAAATAAAAATAAAAAAAAGATCTTTAATTCTGTGACAAAAGATGGAGATCATGTAAAGTTCAGACTTCTCAGGCAGTTTTCGGCACATTTAGCCAACCTGAGAAACGTCACTTCAGTGTTTCAGTCGGGCTGTTTGAAGCCCGTCAGGTCACAATAAACAAAAGACTGCAGGATTTCCATACGTGATAATGATCCACGGATCCGCTCTGATGGTTATCCGAACGTCTGCACGCCGCCTCGGGCAGATCAGAGCGAACGTATCAGGATTTGTAGCTTTGCATCTACGTTAAAGAGACTTCTGGGTGACAGAAGAGGAAGCTGATAATATTTGAACAAGACTACGAGCCTCCGAGCGGCAACGCTAACACGCTAATATGGAGCAGGTATCACCTCTTCTATAGTTTAACATGTTAAAACTGATGGTGACAGATGAAACGTTGGAAGTTATTACGATTCACCCTGAGGGGAACATGAACATATGAATCAAATCTCCATGACAGTCAAAGTGTTGTTGAGATATTTCACTGAAAACTATAAATGCGAACTTTAAGGACAGAAAAGAAAAAAAAAGATAATCATCTGGAGATCATGAACCAACCAACATATATCATCCCCGGAGCCGCGCTAAGCTTCTGCTGCGAACAAACAGCCTATTTATCTTTTTATCTCTCAAGCTGTCTGACCTGTTGACCTTTGAAAGAAATGACCTGAACAGCCGGACGCGTTGGAGCCTGCTCACTAAAGAACGATCGGTATGCTGCGTCTGAATTTCTGAGCAAAATCTGGAGGAAATTGTGTGAGAAAACTTAAAAAACTTTAACTTGTTCTGTGTCTATGAATCTGAACACTCAAAAAATAAAACCACACATTTGTTTTGTCATTAAACAACTTCCATACGTCTGTGTGAGATACACGTCATCTGTTTTCATTTTTAAATTTCAATATTTATCCTGAGGTTGTGAGTTTTGCAGGTTTCGGCAGATGGAGATATGAAACCTGATGAGCCAGAGAGAAAAAGAGAAACTATATTTTATCATCAAAGACATTTTTTTAACGTATTTTAGCGTCGGGCCTCAGTTGTAAGACGTCTTCACGGTTCTTCTAATAGAGGTGTAAACTAGCGAGGCTCTGCAGGGTTTTGCAGCAGCAGCAGGAGCAGGAAGTGGTTGTGGGTTTGAACCCGATGCGGTTCGGGGCTGCGACGTCGTTTTTCTTCCTCTCGTGTAATTTAAACCTGCCGCTGCTCCGCGTCTGGGTGTTCAGCTGTTAAGGCGTTTTAGTTTTTGCAGGAAATGACAATCCCTCGTACAATATTATGGTCGAGCTCGGCAGGGGTGACCCGGCGAGACGCGGCGGCGGAGGAAACACGAGCTGAGGAGACCTCACTGAGAGGTGGATTAACAGGAGAGCTGGCAGAGAAGAGGAGGCTGAAACTAAACACACACATATAAACTAAATATTCAAAGAGCTTTAGGTTGTTTCTGCCTGGAGACCCGAGAGACGTTCAACAGCTCAAAACAAGTAAATGCTGATAAAAAGGCACCACTGATAATGAGCGATGACATTTGTGTTGTTGTTAATGAATGAAAATCTACATGTTTTAATTAAAAATAAAATAAAAATGATGTAATTATTGGTTGATTTATGTGTTTTTTTTCATGAAATATCTCAATATATCAACATTTCTGGATGTATTACCACATTTATGTTTTCCAGAAGATCATAAATAATAATTTCAGCGATTCATCTGCTGCCACCATGAAGCCGACACCTGTGGGTGTTTATATTTATACTGAAATATCTCAGATATATTCACGCTCCCCTCTGGATGAGCTGTGATAAAGTGCATCACGCTGCTTCGTACCGGAGAGCACCACCTCCACCAGGTCGCCTTCGTGGATTTCGTCCGCTGAGGAGAGACGCTGCAGGATGTTGTCCGAGTTCAGGTCGTGGCGGAAGAGCAGGATCTTGTCGTACATCCCGAAAAACCCACATTCAGGGAACTGAGGAGGAGGAAGAGGAGGGAGAGGAGAAGGTCAGTGATTCATGGAGATCCAGAGTGACGTTACTGCTGCCGTTTAAAAAATAAAAACTCTGCAGCCACTCAGAAGATGTGTGACTTCATGAACAGACGCAAGAATACGATAACAAGAACAATGATAACAAGATGAAATAGACACAAATAATAAACTCCTGGTAAATTTAGAAATGAATGAAATGAATGTTAGTGTTACATAGATATTAAAATATTGAGGCAGCTTCGGAGGAAGCATCGTTTCCATCACTGCGCTCTCATGCCAACGTCTGTCTGTGGTTAATAAACACTGCAAAAACCACAGTTTCACTTAAAGAGCAACATGTGAGACTCACTTTATGCTCCATCTAAAACACGGCACAGGATGCTTTTTTAAAAAACATTACAGGAGAACAAAATATGAAAAGATATTCAGACATTTAGTAGAGCGATGGAAATGTCAAATTGTTAATAGAAAAATAAAAAAAGTCAAAAGGAGTCTTTATTAATTAACTTTATTTTATTCACAACTACTTTATTGGGTCATTAGATCTTTTTGTACACAATATGTGTTGAATGAAGTTAAATCAGGTCAGTTTTATCTATCAAAATCATGAGTCAGACAGCAGAAAAGTGTTTTAAACAGTGAGCGACGTCATGAAAAACAAGTCGTCGCTCCGTCCTGCTGACCTTTGACCCTTCCAGTGAAACGCCCTCATATCCAGCGTGGGCAGCGCGTCGTGAGGCAGGTTTTCATTTACGTGACCTCATCCTCCGTCTCCATCTATCCGCGCTCCTAACGTCAACCATTACCTAACTTTTTTCATACGAGGGGCTCGCGATGATGAAACCAGTTCAGAGGAACTCTGGGAAACTACCAGCAGGCCGACGCTCGCTCGCTCGCTGCTGCTGATTCATTTTCCACTGCAGGCGAACCACCGACATCCACAGACGGCTGTTTCAAAAATCTGATTTTCTGGTGAAAAACGCTGCAGGCTGAAAGGTTTTTGCAAAGCGCGACAGTTTCCCAGCAGTCAGATCCTCTTTTTAACCTTAAAAAGCGTTTAGGTTCACGTCTGGGTCGCTGCTCTTCTCTTCTCTGCTCAGCGTCACGTTTGTCTCTGTCTGCTCTGCAAAACTTAAAACATAACTTGAAACATGGACGAAGAGACGAACAGGTGGATTTCTTCATTGTTATTTTTTCACCTGCAGGTGCCTGAAGAGTGAAAAACCTGCCTATAAAGTGAAGTTACAAGCAAGACGTGAAATGCAACTTAAAGCTCTTCTGATTCATTTTCCTCTTTTATTTCATTTAATGATTCACCTTTTTTAAAAAAAAAAGATCCAGTTACTCAGTTTTTTCCAACGTTCCTCCAACAACACTGGTTATTTTTGTGCTTCGCGGCACAACCCTTCAGTCCAGACCGAAACAGCTCAACTATTCGAAGCGTTGCCAAGAAATGTGGCTCACACATTAACCATCACCAGATCCCAGTGACGTTCGTGCCGTCCTGACTTTTCCTCCGGCGCGACCATTACAAGGAAATGTTCTGTAACCAGAAGGTCTGAAGAAAATCATTCACCAGTTTTAACTTCTTTTGGAGCACTTGCTGGGAAACAACCACAGCAAACTGCACGTCCAGGATGGAAGTGTTTCCAATGTTTACAAAGATGTAAACTTATCTGTAACAGCACTTAAAGGATTACAGCAGTGATGGGAATATTCAATGCATGCTGATGTTTTTTCAAACTTCCAGATATGATTTAGTGTCCATTCATTTCTGTACATTGTTCTTTATGTACATAATTTATTCCTTATCACAGTTTGTGTTCAGTTTTGAGTGGAAATGCACCTTTAAATGAGGATTTATTTAAAAGGTCAGCTTGCTTTTAGTCTTAATTATCAGTCTGATGTAACTACAACACTTTAAAGTGTGGAGACGTGGAGTTTATGTACAAATGGAGCTAAAACAAAGTCGTTGGTTTGTTCCTGTTTTCTCGGGTGAATGATTGAACCTTCCTGCGTATGACTGCAGAGAAAGTTTAGGCTGTTTCTGCAGTTAAAGCTAAAACTAAAACTATCAAACTAACTGATGAACGGACATTTTAAAGAATGTATTTATACAATTTGATTAAAAAAAATACATAAATTTCATCTAATTTTGTTTAATTTGAGTAAAAAAGTCATCGAAACGAACACACTTTGACACTGTGGTGAATCGTGGTGTGTGTGCTGTTATGCTGAAGCGGTGTGTGTGTGTGTGTGTGTTCTGGATTTGGCGTTCGGTGTGTGTGCAGCCTGCAGGTGAAGCGGCTTCCTGTGTGTTTGCAGGATGTTGTCGTGTGCAGCGTGCAGGTGGCGACGGCGCAGCGACGATCTGCAGCGCGCACGGCGACGGCAGGAAACCGAAGCAGACAGGTGACGAGGCAGAAGACACACACACACGCACACACGCACACACGCACGCACGCACACACACACACACACACACACACACACACGCACACACACGCACACACACACACACACACACAGAGAACACGTCCGTCATGAATTATTGCTGAGGTCCTGTCACTGACACCCAGCAGTCATTAGCCACGTGGCTGCACACACACACAGACACACACACGCACACACACACACACACACACACACACAGTTTTCTCTGAACTACAACAGTTTCCCGACCTTTGACCTTTTTGTATCCTCCCTCCAACTAACGGATGGATGATGAGGGCACAGACGAGTGAAAGCACCACAGCCCCCCCACGGACAGAGACGAACGACATCATCGTGTTTGTTAGAAAGATGACAACGTTTCTTTGTGGTCATTTTGCACATTTTGGTCATTGTTTTGCATCTTTAAAATAATTTAGCATCTTAAATTTCTCTTTGTGGCTGATTTTCATCAGTTTATGGTAGTTTCATATCTTTTTTGTTTTCCACCTCTGTGAAACCTTTGTGGCCGCTTCTTTGTGATTTTTTTTTTTCATCTCTTTGGTCATTTTGTGTCTCTTTGTAGTTGTTTTGCCGCTGGCACACTTTTACTATTCTCCATGTCCTTAATCTTCTGTGTGACACATTCAGAAGAAGCTAAGCTGTAATAAACCGTCTCTCCTTTCTCTTGTGTAGTCTGATAAAAAAAAAATATTTAAAAAAAGAGGAAAACGCTCAGGGCCAAACATCTGTGTGTGTGTGTGTGTGTGTCCTCTCTCTCTGCAGCCGCTCTCAAACCATGACCAAGCAGGAAGCTGAAAACAAACAACAAAAAAGAAAAAAAAAAAACGGCTGAGGTCTGAACCAGAAGTGAAAACACTTCTGATCAGCTGCCACGACGACACATTTGGACGCCGTCCAATCACATTCGAGCCGCCGTCAGCTGCTGCGTTCTCCGAGGTGAGCAGAGAAACACACTAAGAGTTCTGTTAATGGACAAGAGTGTGTGTTTAATACACACTGATCCCTCTTTATGGTTAATCCTCCATTAACCAGGCTTAACCTCTGCGCACACACACACACACACACACACACTCACACACACACTCAATCCCTCTCACATTAACTCTTCTCTGACTCATGAAACTCAACATTTCTAAACGCCTCACACTCACTCTGGTTGTCGGGGTCACAGAGGCCGAAACCTCCAGGCCCCCGCCGTGACCTTTGACCCCGGGGCAGGACCTGGAGCAGGGAGGGGTGAGAGGTCTCTAACTTTTCACCGAGCCGGACGGAGGAGCGCGGGGGTGGATCCATCCCGTCTTAATCTGTGCAGCACTCACACCATTATCAGAGAGACTAAGTGGTCATGGAGTCCGATAATCCCGCTTCAACATCGGCACACAAAACATAAACAAACACGTGTTTCATACTTTACGTTCGAGATCACACCAGCGTGTGATGTGACGCAAAGGAGGAAAAGAGGAAAAAAATTCTTCATGTGAAAACAGGAACAAAAGCCTGAAGTTTTTCTTCACTGTTTCTCTGTGAGTTTAAGTCTGAAAGGTTGTTTACGTTCACGTTACGTCCATTTTTACATCCACACGTAATCATGTGACGTCACACTTTAAAAGGCCGATCGAGGTTCAATATGCAGCTGATACGAGCGTATTGATCCGACTCAGACACCGAGGGAAGTTTTAGTGAATAAATAAAAAAGAAAATGAACAATATTTTGGTTTTTTTATGAGCGGAAAGGACGATAAATAAACTGAAGATGTTTTTTGTGGGAAAATTATATCAAACACGCTGAAGTGAAGATATTTTATGTGCAGGTCTAGACACCATTACAGCACAGATAATGTGATCAAGGCTGCAAATATCAAATAACATCCTGATTATTTTCATAATTAATTGACAAAAACATCAGAAAATTTAAAAAAAAAATCCCTAAAATTCAAATAGTTTGTTTTCTTCAGTCCAAAGAAGAAGTCCAAAACCAAAAATATTCAGCTTACTATCAGATTATTATGATAATGAGAAAACTTTGGTCTGAAATAAATAATCAATTAATGAAACACCTGCAGATCAGATTTACTTTTGATCAGCTAATCAAAAAGTGAGCTGACGGTCTCATCTTGACGTGATCAATCGATCAACATAACTCATGCTATATTTCATAAGACAGTTCATTTCTTCTCATATTATCATCATAGTAAGACTCTTGATTAGTTATTAATTCGTGATCTGACATCATTTCTACCGTATTATGATTCAAACCGGGAACACAGGAGTCATTTTAACTCCGAGTGACAAACAGCAGCTTGTCATTTCACATTTTCTGACAGCAGCTTATAAAAACACTCGAGCCGGCAGCGACAGGAAAGAGCACGAACAGATAAAACACCCGTTGTCTTCCTGCTGTGAAAAAAAAAGCAGAGAGCCTTTTAGCTCCAATAAAACTCTTCAACTCTTTCGGCGTCCGCTCGCAATTAAGCCCCAGAGTGACGGCGCTAAAAGGGCCTGATGGGAAATATGAAGGTAAACAGCAGCGCCCGTTTTCCCTGCATCCGCTCGCTGTGCCACCTCGCTCAGGAAACAACAGGAAGCGGCGCTGAGTGGGTCAAGGTTATCAGTGTGTGGGAGCTTCATTCATCCACAGGTTGAGAAAACACACATCTGAATGTGTGTGTGCTGATAACACGAGAGAAACTGGTATTTTAATTGGTGCTAAACACGAACAAACGCGCCGATTTGAAGGTTGGTTTTGCAGGTTTTTGGCCGCGTGAGTCGCTCAGTTTGACCTGATGGTGGCGCTGGAATAAAAAAAAATGTTAAAAAAGCACAGATCATCGAACGTTTTCATGATTCATCCTGACGGGAACGAGAAATTTCATCACAACAGTCAGTGTGCAGCGTAATCGACATGATACACACTGAATAAATTACTGTCACACACACACACACACACACACGGTGCTCTGTTCTACATCTGTCACCGTGACCACAACAACATACAGTACTTCCTCCTCACATACCTCAGTGTGTGTGTGTGTGTGTGTGTGTTAAAGTGGCCTCACTGTTTCCTCTGGATTCATTCAGCAGCAGCACGAGAAAACTCGGAGTCATTTTCGAAAGGAGATGTGATGTTTCATGATCAAGTTTTTAAAAAAAGCAGCAGATGTTAAAACCACACAGTCAGATTTTACACAAACACACATCGAGCTGATCGCAGCAGCTGGTTTTTTTTTCCTTCGGGAACTTTGTTGTGCGAAAGTATCGCAGCCTGCCGGGCGAACCAAAACAGGGAACCAAAACTAAAAACAGTTTGTCTGCGTGAAAAAACCACAGAGGAAGAACTCAAACTGCTCTGCAAACTCCAGCCGAGGGAGCGACGGATCCAGCAGCTCGACTCCGAAACGTCGGCAGGTGTGAAACTGAACGGGAGGAAAAGTCACCGCAAAGGATCTGCTGAGGAGATTTTTTTCATATTTTATTTCAGACGAAGAGCAGCGTTGTTTTAAAGCGAGATAAGAAAACTTCTCTTCGACTGATAAAGGTCGTTTTGGAGAGAAAAAGCTGCCGTCAGTGTTTCGACTGTGTGAATCTTTGAGGCCTGTTTAAAACTTTACTTCATTTTGTAAATCTGCGGTCTCCTTTTTCTTGTAAAATGATCTTTCTCAACACATTTCTTTCTTTGCCCTTTCATTTTGATCAGAGCTGATTATTGATCCGTGGTTCAGAAACTGAACGTCACATTACTTCAGATTCAGACTCAAAATCTGATTTTTCTTAAGTGTTTTTGAAGGATTTAATATTAAAAAAAACGAAAATAAAGACTCATGTTAAAGAAACCTTTTCCGTTTTTTAAGTTAATGTCACGTAACTGATGAAAAACAGTGAAGAAATTAAAGCTGTTTAAACTCATAATTAACTAAAAATGAGACAAAAGTAAAGAACTGAACTGTGGACTGACGCTAAGGTGAACGTTAGAGGTCACATGGTCAACTACAGGACACACACACACACACACACACCTCACACGCCAACAAGCATTTTTCCTTAATTGGATTAATAAACATTTTTTAAGGTTTAATCATTAAACCTGCTCTCGGCTCACCTCGACCTCTTTCTGGGTCACGAGACATTAAAAATCTGGCGTAATGTCCCTTTATCGACCTTTAACTTTAACGTCTGGTGGACCGTTTGCATGACGTCACCTCAGCTGATGATTTGGATGCAAACGACATCCTGGTTAGATTCGACCCGCTGGACGGAGCAAAGTAAACATTAAACCGTTTCTGATCAGATGACATCAGTGAGACGGAAACTAACTCACTTCCTGGTTGTTATCAGGCCCGCAGGTAGAGCCGGATCAGGTGTGTGTGTGTGGGGGGGGGGTCGTTTATATTTTGACCTCAAGCGTTTCAGTTGGATGGATTTTAAATGTGACTTTTTGAAGTGCTGCGATGCAAAACTGCAGCACTTCTGTCGGCTCGTTCGTCTCAAAACATCTCGCCGAAAAGGCCGAATTTAAAAATAACACGTTGTTACGTAAACGGTCGCTGCCCCCGCAGGCCGTTTGAAGAACTGCAGCTTAAATTTGAGGACAGTTTGAGTTGAATCAACGCTGTGACGGGATAAAAAAAAAGTGATTTTATAACACCATTTAGTTCCAGACGGCAGCTGCGAGTGACGTAAACGTTCGACTGGAAAGTTTTCGCGTCTAATGAGACGACAAATGGAGTTTGAAAAGTTAAGCCGGGATTTTACAAAGTTGAAAGAGAGCGAGCGAGAGTCAGTCAGTTAATGCTGCTAATGGTTGTTCATTTGGCACCTTACGTAAAAAGAAAATGACTGAGGATTAAAGCTCCTCACTTAACATTAAATCACATAAAAGACACGTTAAATAAGACAAATCCCGACAGCACCTAAAGGCATCACCTACTTTTGTTCTTTTTAGGGTCAATTGAGCTTTTAATTCCCATTTTTCTCATCATTTTCATGAATAAAATCCAGTTTCTCACTTATTAGAAGTGTCATTTAAATCGTCGCTGCAAAGAAGCCGACTGAAGTTTCGTCTTATCTTAAAAAAGACAGAGAGAAAAGTTCAGAGGAGTTAACACAGGAAGAGGAATCTGATCAGCTGATAAATCATCTGATTTATTCATTTCGACACATTTTAAGGAGGTTTTGATCACCTGACGACTGTTTGGAGCGTGTAAAAAGCTCCTCACTCCCTCTTAAATCAGAGTTAAAAGAGTATTTTTTTAAAGATCAGGTATTTATTTAGTTGTTGTAGCGGTGAAGAAGAGACGGAGAACAACAGAAACCTTTTCACTGCGAGCGTCCTTGTAAATCCAGCAGAATGTCGGCTACACAGCAAAACGCTGCTTTCAGCTGAAAAACCTCCCGTCCAGAGGTCCAGGTGGAAAAATGAGC
>JBAJHX010000031.1:19564992-19584619 GCA_037176925.1 Amniataba percoides | reverse complement strand
GTGTGTGTGTGTGTGTGTGTGTGTGTGTGTGTGTGTGTGTGTGTGTGTGTGTGTGTGTGTGTGTTGTGGGGGGCTGTGAAGCGCTCGTAGCTGCAGTAGAAACAGGTGGTGCGTTCAGGCGAGCGGTAAAAAAACCAGTAGATGGTGAGAGATAAAACTGAGTGCAGATGCTCGAGCGACGTGAGAACCAGCGGCGGCGACATGAAGGAGCCTCGACCGACCGACGTGAAAACAAAACAAAACAGATTCAGAGCAGCGAAGCTTTTCTGGGAAGAAGACGTTTTATCGTAATTGTGACTTTGGATCTCGTAATTTTCTTGAACTTTGCAGCAACAATCTGGTAAATTCAACTAATTTTCTCCTCGTTGGAGGAGAATTTAAACTGGAAACACCACAATCTCTGGATTCAACCACAAACTGAGTAAATCTGCAAACATTTTTAAATGTGATGCACAGATTTGCGTCAGATATTCAACTTTAATTTCATGAATATTTATTTTCAGAACAGAGAAAGAAGCTCAAACGGACAGTGTGTGTTCACTGTTAGCTCGCAGGCTGCAGTACCACATCGAGCCTCTAGGGACAAATATTTACGCTACGTACATGAATTTCTGCTGTGATGGGGCTTTTATTTTGTAAAATTTTGACTCATAATCTCATTATGAACTGTGAGAGTTTTGTGGACTTTTTGTGGCTGAAAAAGGAAACTCTCCTGCTCCAGAGTTAAATTTACCTTCTTGTCCACGATGGAGCAGACGAGCTCTCTGACGGCGGACAGCGAATGGTCGCCGGGCTCGAGCGTCACCGTCTCCCTGGTGAGTCCGATCTGAAGCAGGAAGGAGACGCCGTGGATGGAGCCGCGAGAGTCTGTGCGGCTGGGCGTCGTCAGGCTGCCGTTGGACAGCCGGCTGCAGAGGGTGGCGGGCGGGCTGGGCGACGGCGACGGGGTGGGCGGGGCCGCGTGCTGAGGGAGGGCGGGGAAAGACCGCGGGGAGGCCGGCGGCGGCGGCGGGCTGTTGTCAGACATTGGCTGCTATCTGTGACGTCGACGGTGGCAGGTGAACGACATCCAAAAAAAAAAAAAAAAGTGAAAAGAAGAGCAGGTCGGTCAGCCGAGCGTTTGCTGCCCCCTCGTTTGTCTCCAATCACATCTCTCACCAGAAAAATCCCCCAGAACGAGTTTCCTCTCAGCGCCGAGCATCTCAGAAAGTTCAGCTTCACTTCAGACGTTTGGAAGAAAAGTTTTAAATCCTCTGCAGAAGTTCAGCTTCTGTTGAGAACCAAACAGAGACAGTTATCATTAAACGTGGTTTCACTAAAGAGGCTTCAACATTCAAAACTTTATTATCATGTGAACAACAATCACAGCTTTCCTGAAACGATGCTCGAATAACATTCAGAAAGAAAGCAAAATAAAAGGTAAAGGTAATGAACTAAACAAAAATATAAATGATAGGACTAAAACTGTCCCTGCTGTCTTTTTCCTTTAACACACATCAGTCTGGTTTCCCTGCAGCAACTTTAAAATCATCAGAGGAGAAAAGTTTATTTGTGTGACTCCTTTAAAAAGCTGAAAACTGAAGAAACACGTAAAGCAACATGAAAGTTTTCAGCTCTGATAGTTGGAGCAGATCTGCAGTTTTTTTTGTGTTTCGTGGAGCAGAAAAACTGAACTTTGCTTCTCTCTGTTTAACTTCAGCTGGAGGAGTTTCACCCTGAAACACTCAGAGCTTTTATAAGTTCAGCTGCACCAAAGGAGGAGAGGAAACGTTATAAAGTGCAGCACGTTCGTCTTCATCTTCAAATTAAACACAAACAGAAAGCGTCTCACTTCAGAGGCCGATTCTGAGAAACTGAACGTGAAGAACGAGAAAAAAAATCCAGCTTCAGTTTTGTGTCAGTGCAGCATCACATCACACCTCCTGCACAAACTTTATCCTCTACAGTCACTTTTAGCTCCATAAAACATCCGCTGACTGCAAATTAAAGGCTCAGATCAACAATATCAATAAAATATGGATGAATAAACTGATTTTTAGGCCAGTTTCAATGATTTAAGCCTCTTTAAGTTCATATTTAGGCGCCATATTTTATCATATCCAACAGTTTGAGCTCACCTGGACTCGGATCATCTGATCAGCTTTGTTTTTAAGAAGTTTTCTCATCATGCACAAGACTGAATATTCACATTTTTAAGCTAAAATGAAGATTTAAGTTGTGCAACACACACTCAGATCCACGTGGCTCTTTTCTGATTAACATTAATGAGTTTTTGACCTGTGACCTTTAATCCAGCTGCAGACTTCACACAGTTTGAGCTGAATAAAGTGACATTCATTAACATCATCATAATAAAGACACTGATGATGATGATGATGATGATGATGAGTTTTCTCTCGTTAAAAACAGGTGACAGTGTGTGAAAGTTGCAGCATGAAGCAGCAGGTTGTTCTGAAGCTGGAAAGGCATCTTTACCTCGGAGAACTGGGCGGTTTTTCCGCGTCCATCTGCGCAAAAAACCCGAAGAGAAACGTGCGTAAAAGTCCGAACCAGGAGCGCAAAGCTGGGCTGCAGATCCGGATCAGGAGGGAGCGAGGGGGGGCAGCCAGGCCGGCTCAGGGGGGCTGTTTCTGGACTGGTTCGACTCCAAAGTCCCCTGAAGAGCTGCGAGCTGCTGCGGCTTCATGCGGATCTGATTATGAGGAGAGAGAGAGAGAAAAGAGAGAGAGAGAGAGACTGAGGAGGAGGAGCAGAGAGGGAGGAGGTCTCACTCTGAGCAGGATCACTGAGACAAAACACACAGCTGATAAAAACACACAGATTTATGAGAAACTACACAGATGATTTATTTTAGCATCAGAGAGGAAATTCAGAAGTTTCATCTGCACAAATTAGAAGATAAATACAACATGGATTATTTAAAGTACATAAAATAAAAATGTAAAACTACACAAGAGTAATCAGGTTTGAAGTATGAACACATATAAATATATATACAGTATATTTGTATTAATACTGAGCACAGTGAAATGACACTGCAGCAAAGTAAAGTGTGTGTAGGAGTGAAATGATACTGTCTAATATAACAGCAGATTAAATATCTCATATGATCAACTGATTATTAAATACAAATATGACTTAATGATATGATTAAGTGATTATACTTTGTGTTTGTAATAAAAAATAGAGTAAGATTTAATACTTTATTAAAAGTAAAACAGTAAAGCAGCATCATGTATAAATGTAATGTGTGTAATGTGATGTAGTATAGTACAGTAAAATAATATATAATATAAAGCAATTTCTTTTAAATAAAACACAATATATAGTACTGCACAGCCATTTTAAATATAGTACAGTATGATAAAGTTATAGAAATTATAGACATATTGAAATAGAAAATATAATGAATAAAAAACTATTACATATTCTTAGTGTGCAACAACAAAATACAATTTAAAAAACCTTAATTCAAGTTACAACTATAATTTTGAAGATGAAACCAAGTGAGGAGGAAAAACTGTGACACTCATCTGAAACGTATCAAGATAATAAAGGCTTCACATTAATGCATCAATAATTATAATCCAACAGTCTAAAACATTTTATTAGAACCTTTGGTACTTTAATTATATTTTGATGCAGATAATTTAAATCTTTTATTTAAATGAGTACATTTTAGTGACAGTTTTATTCCTCAGAGTGACTCATCTTTCCTCTATAAACAATCATTTTCTGCTCTCTGTTCATCAGGTTATTCTGTGGCGCCATCTTCTGATGGAAACACTCAATTACCCACAATGCAGTTTTGTCTTAATCTATAATATCACTTCATTTATTATTATCATATTTTATTATATCCTGAGTTATAAAATCAATCTGCAAAGTTACTAAAAGCGACTAAAAATAAATGTAGTGAAATAAAAGTACAAAAATTTGCCTCTGAAATGTGGTAAATTAAACGTATATAATAACAAAAAATGAAAATATGTAAGTAAAACAGAAGTACATCAGTGTAATACTTAAGCAGAGTACTTGAGTAAATGTACTTAGTTACTTTACATCACAGAATTCAAGCTAACAAAATATACATTTCTGAAATTTTATTTTATTATATTGCAGAATAAATGAGCTGAAACGAGAAACACATTTAATATTTAACAAGTAAACACTTTTAAAATCCTCATAGAAATAAATATTAAAGAAGCTGCTTTAATTTAAATGTCTAATCAGAGTTTTTAAGGTCTTTTTAATGTTAAAATCACACTTTCTGTTGTTGCTTTCAGCTGCTCTTTAACACTATTTTAACTCCAGCAGACCTTTTTCCTGAGCGCCCGTGTGCGCTGTAATAATAATAAAAAAGAATAATGTATATTGTTCAGTCTCGGGCAGCTTTATCTGCAGCTATTGTCCGGCCGGCTCAGAGTAAATACTGCAGTCGGTCTCCACGACTCGACAGGAATCCTGCGAGGGGAGATTAATGTTAATGTTTCCAGAGCGAGGGCGAGAAGAAAACACCTCACGTACAGAAACACAATGAAAACTAAAGGTCAGAGGTCACACGAGGGGACGAGAGGAGGAGGCAGAAAGGTTAAATAAACTAATAAAGACTTTTCATTCAAAGATGCTGCAGTAATTAAAGAAGTTTATCGTCTCTGGTGCAAGTTTATGTGAATATTTATGTTTTTAATGTGAAAATTCAGCACATTTATTATTGATTTTATATGAGTGAGTGATCAATTTATTCTATTCTATCATCTGAATAAAAAAAGATTAATTTATTGTAAAGTTATTAAGTTATTCCTCCTTATGTCCACATTTTTTCTTCCTTTATTATAAAATTTGTTGTCTTGATTTCAGAAGACAAACTTGAATAAAGATAAAATAAAACAGATCCCTTAAGAGTTATGATGTTAATTTATAGGTTTATTTGTAAGTTCTCCATATTTCCTTCACATTTTCATAGTAGTATAAGAAATAAAGAAATAAATAATCAAAACTTTATTTATTTGTCTTTTTTGGGCCTGTTTTTACAGATTTGTGTCAAAGGGGGGCGATGTTTCTCTAAATATATCAGCTGTAGTGGCTCCATGTGGACTCAAAGCACCAGATTCAGCGTTTCTTTACATCAGAACATCATTTAAATAACACATAAATAATGTTTTATTTCAATCTATCATAACAAATGTGCATAATTTTGAATAAATATTCATATTAAGAGCTTCTTTGGGGTTTGTTGGATGTGAAAATGAATCACCATTCATACCAGTGACTTTATTTAGATATTTTAAAATGTATGACACCTTTAATCTTCATCTTAAACAAAAACTTCAGATTTAAATGAACTTTCATCTCTTTTTAAAAACTTTTGAGCACAAAGCCCCGCCCACAGCAGCTTCTTATCATGCTGCATTCAGGTGCTGTCAGACATTTCCGTTTCCGTTGCTTTTCTTCTTAAACTTGCAGACTTTGAAAAGTGAACAAGGTGGATTTTGCAACAGATCTAAAGGTTAAAGGTATTAAAGAAATCATAGTTTGCTTTCCTGTTATGACATTTCCTCTGGATGTAAGTACAAACTTTACATTTTCATTGTGCTGTGTGTCGTCTCTTCTGTTCAGCAGCTTCAGATTGTGGAGGATGGCGAATAAATAAATCTCTGCGCTGAGCTCTGATGAGACTAAAAAAAGCCTGAAAAGCCGACACATGACAGAGCTGCTGTGGAGCTGCAAAGATAATCGATCTGATTAGAACAATAATGAGATTATCTCTCATACAAAGGTGGAGAGAAGGGCGGCTGCAGAAACTCTTCATATGCATGAATTTATCTTTCTTTGCATGCAATCTTTTTTATTTCATCTAACATCTGTTTAACCACCATTTGTGCTACTCTAACTGAAACTTTATTCGGATCATCTGCAGATTTTGCTGATGAAAATTTTCAATATGTCAATTTTGAAGCAATATATTTTTTAGACCTGTTCAACTTTAAATAAACACTCATAAATGTAAATAAACTTCAGCGACTAAACTTGCGCATGTTCAGATGCTACGTGGAGTTTAACCACGCAGAATATTCTGGCACCAGGGGGCGCCACAAATACGAAGTTTATGACTCATAATTGACTAAAAATATTTGAATAAAAATCAGTTTGCATGATGAAGGATCACGAATAAGTCTAATTAAATAAAAGTAAGTAAATTTGATAATGGTTGATTAAAGTGGGCGTGGCTTTAATACAGCTAATACAGCTAATATTGTGTTTGTATTCACAGTGAAAACAAACTAAACCATTTTAATGATTAAACATTTATTCTTATTGTTGTCTTTATTCTTCTTCTTCTTATTATTATTATTTTGATGTTAAGGTGTCCTTTGTTCCCACCGCTCCTGAAGGCATCATCCTGATTCTCTGTCCTGATTGGTTGGGGGGTTGTTGTGGGCGGGGCCGCGGAGCTGGAAACGTGCTGCAGCTCTTCGCTCTGTCAGTCGGTACCGGCTCCGTCCGTGTGTCCCCCCCTCCCGGTGTGAGCTCAGCATGTCCGGTTAACGGGTCTGTCCGCTGCTCTGGAGTCACGTGACATCAATGAACGGAGACATGGAGGCCGTGAGCAAGTGGAGCGCGCGACAAGTGGCCGACTGGATGAGAGGTGAGGCTGCCAAATAGTGAGACGTGATGTTTCCCGATGGGCCACTCGCTGCCAAATAGTGAAAGTTGTTATTTATGTGCTGTTTGTTGCTTGTTTGTAAAGCAGAGATGTTTTGTTTATTTGTACACAGGAAGTTTAAAGTGCTTTAAAGAGACACAGGTGCTTATTAAAAAGTAATAAGCTGTAAAAAAACGGAATAAAGTCACTTTAAGATGAAATAAAATGAGATTATAAGTTAATTTAAATACAAACTTCACAAGCTGCAACATCAGTAAATATCCAGCAATGTCAGAAACATTATTCTGAAATACTTTTACCTTTTGATGTTATTACAAAGACTTTTTTAAAAGTATTTTTACTGTTGGATTTACTGAAAGATGATTATTGGTTATTGGTTGTGAGGACTTTTTACTTAAATTGTCAAACTGTGGTGAAGTGCTGAGAGTTTTTAAGCAGGCTGTGTTTTGGGTTTCAGTGAAGTGACCCTGTAGTTTCACAGATTGTGTCTTCATGTTGTTGAGATGTCGTTTTTGAGTGTTTTAATGTCGGCACGAGAACTTTATTAGAATAAAACGAGTCTGAAAATCACATTTAAATCAGGAACAATCAAAGAAAAATCAATATATAAGATCATTTAATAGATTTTATATACCTGAGACTTTAAACAGTGTGTGTAATAATGATGTGTGTGTGTGTGTGTGTAATGATGGTGTGTGTGTGTGTGTGTGTGTGTGTAATAATGGTGTGTGTGTGTGTGTGTGTGTGTGTGTGTGTAATAATGGTGTGTGTGTTGGCTCAGGTTGTTGCCTTGTTTACCTTTTTTTCACTTGGCCGTGATGCTTCAGTGCAGCTGTACAGGTGATGAAAACTGCTGGATGACACACACACACACACACACACACACACACACACTCACACACACACACTCACACACACACACACACACTCACACACACACACTCACACACACACACTCATCACAGTGTGTCATTAAGCAATAAACAGGCCCGACCAGTTGACAGATCGGCCATAAAGTGACGATCAGGCTCATAACTGAGGTTTGATAAAGACCTGAGGTTTTTAATTAGCTCGAGGTCTGAACAAGCAGCAGGCGAAACCTTTCTGTGTGTGTGTGTGTGTGTGTGTGTGTTTGATAATCTTGTTTTGATATTTGAGATTTTAGCATCCTTCCTTTTTTCATTTTGGATAAATAATTGTAAAGCTTGAGAAGAAGCTGCTCGTAAACATCTTGGAGTGGAAAAAATCGACAAGATCACCTTAAAATGTGTCAAACTTTTTAAAGTTCAACGAAACAACAGTCAAGTGTGAATCGTATAAATGGCCTCTCTTTGGCATAATAATCCCCCTAAAAGTTCATTTGAGGTCAATCTTAAGATATTTTGCATTAGTTTTAGTTTTTTGGCTCTTGAACGCCCCCTGATACTTTGTGAAGCGTATTAAAAAAACAATACAGTGCATTGTTTTTTAAGAAGTTAAAGTTGATTAAAAACTAAACCTGCAGTTTGTTAGCTCGTTAGTTTTAGCAGGAAAGTGTGGAGAAAGATGGCTGCCAAACGACCAAGTTTGCCTCTTAAACTGAAGAAAAAGAGGCTTTATGGAAAGACGTTTTTATTTTTTAAGTCAGATATTTAAAATATGGTTGAAGTTTTGTTGTTCAGGCGTCGTTCTTCACTTTTCAGATGATTTGAAGTCCTAAAAAACTTTCAGGTCTTAAATCTCTGTTTGATTGTGGCGCTCTGACAGCCGGCGTCTCTGCAGCTTCACTTCTTTGTGGTCGGATTTACTGTGGTGAGAAAAGTGAGCGTCCATTCAGCACACACACACACACACACACACACACACACACACACACACACGTCAGAGCCGAGTCGTTGGCGGTCCATAAAGGCCGAAACAATCCCGGCTGTCCTCAAAGGTCGACCTCCTGCCGTGTGGAGGGTCGGGGGGTCGCTGAGACTCTTCATGTCTGAATGTCGGACTTTTGTTCTGCCTGAAAAGAGTGACACACACACACACACACTCACACTCACACACACACTCAGGGGTCAGTCACATGACCTGGATGGCTTTATTAAGCTCTCCCTGTGCTTCCTGTCGCTCTCTGCTCACAAACACAACCAAAGCTGAAATAATTACTCCTCAACTTCAACTTCATCTTCTCAAATCTGAAGATTTTCTGCTCGGCACTAAATTGAATATCTTTGAGTTGTGGACACAAACAAAACATTAACTTCGGGCTTTGTGAAACAACATTTATCATCATTTTCTGACATGTTATCGAAAAACATCACGATCTTTTTAAAGGTGTTTTCTCACTCCAAAAAGTGGAAGTTGTGCTTTTTTTTTGTTGCTTTTTATCAAATAACTTTGTGTTATCAGTGAAGTGTGAAAACGTTGTGACAGACTTCAGTTTGCGTTCGTGTTTTTTTTTATTTCTTTGTATCTCAGAAAGGAAATTTGTCGTTGACCCAGATCCTGTTGTGGTATTTTACAGTGTAAAAGCGGAGCAGATTGCTGCCTCGGGCTACAGGCGGTGAGGGTGTGTGTGGTGTGTGTGTGTGTGTGTGTGTGTGTGTGTGTGTTCGCTCTCCTCGTTCCACTCAAGCAGCAGGTTTTGTTTTGTTTTTAACGGGAGGTTCACTTGTTAAAAATCCTCCTGTTGGATGCGGCTCCGGCTGAGCACGTCGTCCTGCAGAGGGAAAAATCACGGGGAGGATTGTGTGAATTCTTCGGGGGAAGTCTGAGAATGTGGGTCAAGTTGATCTTTCTGCACGAACAAGAAACGTGCACGTTCAAAAGCCAAGTTTCTCCTGTGCAGTATTCATAAATCTGGACGCTGAAGATCAGTGTTTCCTCTAGTTTGCATCATGAAGATTTCTAAGAAGTGTTTTCATACGTGTCGTCTTCTTTAGTGCTGATACTGGTTTAATTTTCAGCTCTGATTGGCATTAAAAGGTCTAAAATCAGCCCTGTGTTTGTCCTGGATTGACTTTAGTGCCCTTTAAAGAAAAAATGAAACAGATAAATGATGGCTGGATGTGTTGAATCTTGATTTTTAAGGCCGGGTAGCGTTTGAACATTCACAAACAGGTGTCACTTTGAGTAAAAGAAGTAAAACTAATAATCTGTCAGTGCATCAGTGTTTTAATGTCATCTGAACACAAGCAGCTGTACAAGAACTCTGCCAAGATAAATATCATCTAAATGAACTAATTTCCTGATCAGATAGTGAGCAGGAGTCTGCAGGAGCGTTTTTATTCTCCGTGTTTTGGACAGATTTCAGTTCGTCTCTCAGGTGGATGAGAGTCTTTCTCCTCGTGGCGTTTTTTTTTAAATGGCTGTCGCTCGGAGGTAAACACAAACACCTGAGGGGCATCGAGCTCGGCGTGTTCAGACAGGTCCACATACCTGTCGGCTGGTCGGGCAGGTGGCAGCGCTCGTCGCAGTGACGATGACGTTTGGAGGCTGAATCCACTTCTCTGTGTCGAAATAAATGTTGAGAGATTAATGAGAAGATACTGCAGCACAGATGTTTGTGTGCAAATATGTGGCTTCATGTTTTGCAATAAAAAAACAAACAAATATTGGCATATTAGAGACGACTGCTGATTGATTGATGTAAAATCATCAATGAATCCTCATAATAAATAATAATAAACTGAATAATTTCAAGTTTTAGAAGCTTGGTTTGACAAACAAAAGCAGTTTGATGACTTTTTCTGCGGCTGTAGGAAAATACAAGACAACATTTCCACTTTTTTTTGCTGTTTTAAACCCCAAATCATTCATTGATTTAATGGAAGTGTGGTAGATTTGCAGCTGCCAGTGAGGATTTGCAGCCACTTTGATTAAATCTCTTTATCTTAATGAGGTATTTTGCCATCAAACAAGTGAAAACATCGTCTTCTTTGAGGTAAAAGCACTTTATGTGACACTGATTTGACCGATTAAGACTTTTCAAACCTCCAACATGTTTTTAGTTTCCACTTCAGAGTTTGTAAAATCAGATAGTTATCTTGTACTTTGACTCTTTGACCCTCCTGATGTTGTTTGTCCAAAATAAACTCGTTTTATCTTTGCAAACGGCGAGCGGTGGAGAGCGGCCAAAGCTCGGCATCATTGTGCTTTTGGTTTGAAGAATTTCTTCCAACAAAGACCTTCCTGCTCTTTTTATTTCTGACATGAAGGAAGGAAGGTCGCAGGTCTGTGAGGCCGAGGAACACGTTTTCATTTTTACAGTTATCGAACAATGTGAGTTCGTTAAGCCGTAAAGAGGCTGTAAATCTCTGTTATCGACAAATCTTCCCGTCATAAACTGAACCGTTTCAGCACAAATACCTCCACGTTTAAGAGCAATTTAAAGGGCGTGATCGCACCTCCACATGTGGCTGAGATGTGGAAGTGGAAAAGTTCATTTTAATTCACATTGTTGATTGAGTTGATCCTTCATGGCTCAAAGAAAGTATTATTAAAAAACGATGTTAAACGATAAAGCCTCTCGTCTCGTCTCCACCGAGTCGGAAACATTCGATCCTGTAAGACGAGACGCAACTCGGGATGATAAAAAGAGGATGTGAGGCGTGTCAGAACCAGACCGTGAAGTTTGGCTGTTTGTTCAGAGGGAGGAGAGCCGCCGAACGAGGCGCCAACGCAGAGAAATAACAGGAGTGTGAGGATGTACTACATGGCCAAAAGTATGTGGACGCCTGTGGGTTTTGTTCATTTTAATGACAATCTCAATTTCATTCAAGCGGAAGATCATTTCTTTTTGGAGCTGACTTTTTATGGGGGTGAAACTATTGACATAAAGTTTAAAACACACAAAAATATCATTGTTTTGTGCAGCATTGATATTTAGATTTGCCAATAAACCAAAACTTATACCAACATGAGTGTCCACATACTTTTGGCCACATGATGGATTCTCTATTAGCAGTCAGTCTGAGGTTTCTGCAGGATGATTTTTATAGAAATGATAAAAAAAAAATGGCTAGAAGGAAGGAAATCGCTGTGAAAAGTGATGATTTGGAAACTGATCAGATGTTTGAAATTAAAGGGGTATTATAATTAAGAGACAGACTGATGAGTTTACTGTTAAATGGCTCCACCAGTTTTGTGCAAACGTAAACGGTCGTCCTGATACGGATCAAAGCTTTCGTTCTGCCTCCGGCCCGGCGTTATCAGTCAGGCCGAGTTCACCGAGGGAGCGCCGCGAATCACAGGAAACATCCCGCTCTCTCCTCCGAGCGCCTCTTCCTGCTTTTTCTACATTTTGTGGGAAATTTTGGACGTCGTTGGCGGGCGAGAGCGTCCAGATTCACACAAGAGTCACACAGAGCTGAAAACATCAGTCTAATAAAGACAAACAGAAAGAAACAAACTGATAAAACACCAATAATCACCTCATTACAGAGGATTTAGCTGCTTTTCTCTCTTATAAATGATCTGAAAATGTATTTTAATAGCAATAGATTTATCACTTACTTTAGAAAATGATCAACAAATTAACAGATAGTTCGAAAATGATTGTCACCAGAATGATCCATCAATTTTAATCTTATTACTACAAAAAAACTACAAAATGTCACTATAATAAAATATTCTGGATTACAGCTGCAGCTGCTCCTTTATTTCTCTTTATGTCAAAGTTTTTCTTGGACTCATTGGTTGTTTTGTCTATAAAATGCCCAAAACCGCCCAAAGAAATGATGCAGTTTGTTGGAAATGAGTCAGAAAACAGGACAAACCTCAGTGGATTAAACTGTAATAATGATGAGAAAGGAATGATTGTTCTTTATAATTCGCACTGACTGAAGAGCTTGTTGGTAAAAAACAAACCTTCCCGTGTTCCTGCTGTGTTGAGTCAGACGCACAGTGGCGGACTTTGTGGGAACTGAGCCGTGTCGGTCTGTAATATCGCCGTGATTCATTTAATGGATCCCAGTAAAGCAGATTGTTCCAGATTTGTTCAGTCTGCGTCAGAAACGACGACGTCATTAAAGAGACTGATTACAACCCGCAGGACTGGTCTCCATGATGTAAGAGAGGGAAGTGATGTAACTGTCGGGTTTATTCCCACAAAGACGTTTCTCTCATTTCTCAACGTTTAATTTGAATATTTGTGACTTTATATGTTATTTGTTTTTAATTTGAAAAACTTCCACATCACTTCCTGTCTTCTTACTGGCCTCAGCATGAAGACAAACAAAACACGATCGCTTGCAAATGTTGACAATAATTACTGAACAAAGTATAAGTTTGCATGATCCTGTTTGATGTCAGAGATAACAGGATGTAACTGAGTTTCAACACGAGAGTTTTTATTTTTGTCTCTTTAAAAAAAGGGGCAGAAAAGCAACACACAGTCATCATCACTGTTAGATAATGATGTGTAACACCACCATGCTTCATATATATAAAAACATTTGGATATCACACCTGTCCATAGTGTCATTTCCGTAATATTTCAACTAATAAAGAAGAATAAATACTATAAATAAATAATTAACTTAGCACAAAGACTGGAAAACAGCACCTTTAAAGCTCATTAATCAACTTTTTTTTTTGTTTAATCTGTACAAAAAAGAATCGTAAGAGTGAATTATTTCTTGTTGTCAGCAGATCATCAACTTCCAACGTCCAACCAACTTACGACAATATTAGCAGTTTAATATAAGATATTAGAGTATTTGCTTTCACTTTAAACTTGAACTTTTTTGCCCCACTGGTGGTAAAACTTCTCACAGTTCTTGTGAAAACGGTTTTCTTACGTTCGGCTCTGCACAAAGTGAACTCCCGTTCCTGTTTGTTTGATTTCACAAGACTGCTGCACAAACGTGCACAGCGCTCAAGGAAATCCTTTTTCCTCTTGAATGGGAGCGTTCGCCCCCCCCCGCCGCCTCTAAGAGGAGATGAATGGTGTGTGTGTGTGTGTGTGTGAGTGTGTGTGTGTGTGTGTGTGAGACAGAGGCCCAGTGAAACTATGAATAACCTCGCTGCTCTTTTGCCACTTTTTCTGCTCTCCACCCTCGTCCTGTTGTGACGGAGGGAGGGGGGGGTAAATATTCCTTTTGTTGCCCCCCAGCTGGGGAGTGTCGGGTCCGAACTCTCGTCTTTGTGCTCGGCCGGCGACCACGTGCCGTTTGGGCGCGGCGGAGGTCAGCCGGGGCGTTTCAACAATGCGGAGAAACGTTATCGAGCAGTTTGAGTCTTTTTTCTACGAATAAACCAGAACGAATCAAACATCGAGCTGATGATGCTTCACTTGTTTCTTTTGTTAAATTCTTTAGAAAACAGTCAAAATAATCAGTGTGTGTGTTTCGAGGCGGGTGCTCTGTAAAATGAGGCCGAACGTCGTGTTTGTTTTCATCTTTCTGACAAATGATTAACTGGACTGTTTACGAGCAGCTGGAGTTTCTCTTTTTTTTACCAACTTCCTCACGTGTTCAGCCCACTTTATCATCAGCACGCCTTATAAATCCTCCGAGTTACTGTCAGGACAGGAATTTAAGGAATTCAACCCGCTGATTGATGAATTTACAGTTTTTCTACGATGAATGCATCAGACACCTTCAGGAATAAGCTGCAAGAATGAAATCAAGAGGAAAGACTTTTATTTGTTTGTATAAATTTAGACAGTAAAATCATTGCTCTATGATTTAATAATGATTTAATGATCCCCAGTGGATTAATAGTTCATTACAGCAGCACAGTGACAGCAATAAATGATGTAATTGATTGGTAATCCATATTAATCTGTATTAAATTGTTTGGTAACCATGGTAACACACGCTCATCACCACGTGAGTGCGAGATCAGTCCAAAGCAGTTTAATAAGCGGCCTGTTGGACTCGTTTCCTCCGGCGCTTCATTAAGTGTGTTAAAGAGAACGATAAAGATGTCACAGTGATCCCGTGATGTAACCGTACAAGACGCCTCGTTTCATCATAAAACCGCCACGAGAATATGAGAATATAAAACATGAGAATAAACACTGGAAACTTTCACAGTGTGTCTGTGAAACTTCATGTTCACAGCTTTTAGTTTGTTTTGGAAAAATCCAGCATGAACACAAACTGAATAAGAAGCAAAATGTAGAAATTGATCATATTTCATCTAGTAAACAGAAACTACAAGTGCAAAATCACAATTAGCCTCAAACACCCACAGACCTTTGACTTGGATGAGAAAAAAACTTCCTGCCAAAAAAAATTAAAAACTCCTCCAAATGCCCTTTAAATGAAAATGAAAATGTTTTTTTCCAAACACATTGTGTGTCCTGCAAACACACAGCCGCTCCCTGAGGAGGAATGAGGACTCTGTCTGTCTGTATTTGTGTGTAAAAGTTGAAATTCAAAGCAAAAAAAACACTTAAACTTTCATTTTCTATCCTAAGAGACCAACAGAAAAACATCCAGCTGCTGTCAGAATACGATCAAGTGCATTTATTGGAGCAAATTTTTGTTAAAAGCAGATAAAATAAACTGATCGTTGGTTCGTCTGACTTTGAGTTTTGTAGTTTTTCATCCCATCAGCGGACGTTAGCTGCAGTGAGAGACTGTTGTTGAGGTGAAGTCGAGTTTTTTGTTGTAGCAGTAAGAAGTAAAACTTTCCCACCCCGAGCCGCCTCCTTCGTCAGCACACACACAGTTTCCCACCGGCGGCGGGCTGACAGGAGGTCAGAGGCCGAGCGGGCGTCTGCAAACACGAGACCAACGTATGAACTTTTCTTACGTGTGTGACTAAAGTAAACTGGAAACTGGGCCTCGCCGCAGCTTCATTCAGAGTCCTGCTTTTCTTTTCAGTTCACCAACTCGCTTCTTGCTTCATCGCTAATCTGCGGTGCGTTTAATCTCAGACTGTCGGAGGCTTGTAGAGGAAGTGAGTGGGGAAAGTTGTGGTTGTTGAGAAGATCTGTGGATTTATTCGGTCAACAAACAGAAGCTGGTTTCAAAATGCTTCACAGAGAGCAAAGGCCAGATATCCAGGCTGAAAGCGTTTTCTCATGTGAACCGTGCGGTGACCTCACAGCTGATTAGATTAAGATTAGAGGGTTTGTGCCAAATCACAAAAGGTCCGTTAACAGAGGAGGATGATTCACAAGTTGTGGAAAGTTTGGAAACAGAGGCAGCTCTTTATTACTCTAAACATGCAGACAGAGCTGCTTTACAGCTGCTGTAAAGATTATAATCCCAAAGGGTGGGTCAGATGATCACTGGAGCACCTAACGTGGATTAATACGCTGCTGAAAATAGTCCCTAACAAATGCACCTGCGTGTGTTTTAGCTTGTGGTTTGGCGTTTGCAGAGAAGCAGCTGATCTGCCTCCAGCTTCAGGATCTCTGCCCACCTTCCTCTCACACGTTTAAATATTTCATCATCTGAGTCTGCAAAAACTGATCCCTAACTACTCAGTCAGTCTATATTCTGGAGATAAATCCAAAACAATACAAGAAAATGTGCTCCAAAAAGGAAGATTTTACTGCTTTACAGTGTAGAGCGTCTTTTCCGGGTCATTTGAAACATCTTGCAAACAACTTATCTGCAAAATCGTAAAGTAAATAACTCAAATAAATCAAAATATAAGTCAAAATTCTTCAGTAAAAGATGCCTGAAACATTTGAAAGGGGAAAGAAGAAGCAGAAAGAAACAGAATAAAGTTAATTTAAACCATCTTGAACTTGTCAGGATGAGTTTTTTTTGTGATGCGTTTCATTAATCGAGCCAAAACTCGTTCAGCAGCGTTTCAGCGAGCTGATCGCCGCCTGCCAAACGTTTGAAGACGCTTTCCAACCACACAGCGCTGCAAACCCGACTGCGAGGTTCGAAACGTGGAATGAGAAAAATGTCTCAACTATCATTTCGTTCTTCGGGAGAACATCAGATCCAGCTCTGCATGTTGGCCGGACTCACAGGGTTTTATTGGAGATTTGTCTTATTTAAGCTCACTCACATGAATCCTGCTGTGATCGACAGTTTCACTGTTCAATTATGTCTTAAATCACGTGAAGTAATTACATCGTTTAAAAACTGTATTTTAAACCAAACTGAAGACAGATCTGTTTGTGGAAAATGCTCTTTGATTTATTTTGAGAGTGTAAAAATGAGATAAATGTGGACATTGCTTGGTGTAAATCGGACGTCGAGGCCCAGCAGGAGCTCGTTGGGGTTTCTGTTCCCTGCAGGGATGCTCGGCCCGCCGTTGTCGCGCTTTCATTAGCAGGTGATTTGGCTGTCACGTGACATTTAGCCGACCCCGCTGTGCAGCTGAGAGATTATCGGCCTCCTCTGGTGTCAGTAATGTGATCCGGGCTGTCGCCACACATTCCTGCTGACCACAAACTCTCGCCGGCCGCCGACAAACAACAGCCAGAGCTTTGTGTGACACGAGCGCTCGCCATCGAGGCTGTTTGCAGCAGCGCGATCCGGGCGGGAAGTGTGAATATTTCTCAGAGGAAGTTTGGGAATATTGTGGAAGTTTACAGCTGGGAATCTTTCCAGGAACACGCAGGAGCAGAAGGTGTTTTCTGACTCGTATCAGCGGAGCAGAAACCAAAACAAACTATTGAAAGAAGGAGATCTTTATTACAGAGGAGCAGAGCTGCCAATGTTGACGTTGAATAACCAAGTTTAGTTTAGATCCCTGAACCTGCATGATGCAGGATGCATTAATGTTTCATAATTAATTTTAATTAATTTAAACAATATCAGTGATTAAAACGAACCACTTTGAGAAAAAAGATATTTTAAATGAGTTCATCAAACAATAAAATGCAGTTGTTTGTAAAATGTAAGGCTGCAATTTATAATTTTCATTATCAGATAAACTTCCCAGACTGAGGTGACACCTTTTAATGCCTTTTGTAGTCTGAGCAGGAGTATAAAACACCAAAATATTAGTTTCAGTGTGTGAATGATTTTCATTTCTAAATGACTAAGTAACCGATGACGATTATTTGATTAATTGATTAGCTGATTGATCCTCTCGGCTCGACTAAAAGCTGATTCTCATGCAGATTTCTTCCTTCGTTTGTCGCCCTGCGTGTTTTAACTTCAGCTTCTGAACAATAAGAAACAAGCGAACAAAGAAAGTGTCTCTCTCTCGGTGTCGGAGGTGTGAAAACACGAGGCGTCGCTTCAGCAGTTAGTTAAGGAGGAATTTTTCCTCCCTGCTGTCAGCGGCCATCTGTCGTCCTGCGTGTCCGTCCGAAGACAAACAGCAGTCTTTAATGACCACATGCAGGGGCAGTTGTTTTCTTTCTCCACCGTTCACACCAGCTCAGGCATTTTGTCGGCCCGCTTCACAACATCTGCCATTTGGTGGAGCAGCAAAAGTTTTCTCAAACTGACGTGTATTTTTAGTTTGAGATAATCCAACGTCAAGCTGCAGTAAATGAAACAGTTAAAAGATGTTTCATTTAACAGAAAACCAGGAAATAATCACATCTGAGAACTTAGAAGAGGAAAAGTTTGCTTAAAATGAGAAATTAATCAGTGCAACTCACTCAAAGGTTTGACACTTGAGCCATAAGTTGAAGTTGTTGTTATCGATGTTGTGACCTGCTGCGGCGTTAAATAAAGATTTAGATGTTTAATATATTTCTCAGCCTGTTGACACATCCTGACACGACTCGGTCGAGCGTCTCGATGTGTGTCAGCAGAAACATGTGGACGCTGCTCAGTCGATCCAGCGGTGAGAGCTCTTTTATCTCATCTCCCACCGCCGCCTTTTTTCCACAGAGGTCAGAGGTCACAGTTCAGGGTCGGGCACCGAGCGGCGCCACCGGAGCCGCCGGCGTCTCGCTCGAGGTCTCGTGAGGTCGCGAGGGATCGAAGGCCCGACCAGCTTTATTTATGTTGTAAAAACTTTGCATTATTCTCTGTTTTTAAGTAGTTATTGATATTTTCTGGAATAATTTTGAACATAAGAGGTTTAGCAGTTTCCATTTAAATGCATCTGACTGTTATTTGAGCTCAAATGTCAGTTTTCTCTGTTGGTATTTTAGTCAGTTTTGTCCTTTTTATTAAATCTGATGTATGACGACTGATGTATGTCACATGTAGGATGTTTTTTTGTGCTTCTTTAAATTTTTGGACGACTCTCGAGCAGAGTTCATGGTGCTGAAGGTGGGAGATTAGTGATCAAACCTGCAGGATTGTCTGTTTAATGATCCTGTCGATCCCGTGGCGAGGCGTGGCGAGGAGGCGTGGCGAGGCGGTGCGAGCTGCTGGCCGTCACCGTGATGGATCAGCAGGAAGAGTCAATACGTCGTGTTGACTCAGCAGCTCTGTTTGCTGTCAAACTTGAACGGATCACAACAGACTTTCACTGAAACTCGCCCGCTGCCTCCTCCCTGTTCCCCGCTGCTCTCACATCAGCATAAATATGTTTTCATGGCCTATTTAAAGCATAAAATCTGTTAATAAACAACCTAAATAAAGCGCAGGAATGCTCCGAGTGTCTCACCGCGTCTCCGTCTGTCCCCTCAGGCCTGGACGACAGCCTGCAGCCGTACATCGCGTCCTTCCTGCAGCAGCAGGTGGACGGGGAGAAGCTGCTCCGGATGTCCCACCAGGAGCTGCTGTCGCTGGGCGTGACGCGCGTCGGACACCAGGAGCTCGTGCTGGAGGCCGTCGACCTGCTCTGCGCTCTGGTCAGTGAGCTCGCCGCGGTCGGGTCTTTGCACACTTTCCACACTGAAGTTCCCCTCTATTAGGATGACAAACATTTCCTCTTTTAATGTGAAAGATTTAATCACAAAACTGAAGCTCACAGCTCATCCAGTCTACAGGTTATATGATCAATAAACTCATGAATTTAGCTGTATTTTAATGTGGCTCAGGGACTTTAAGGGACACAGTTTTTACTCTTTTTATTTACAGAAGGATCACTGCATGTCAGATGGCTGCTAAGAAGTTTTTAACCCACTGCAGACATATAAATATGCACAAATAAACA
>JBAJHX010000031.1:19510883-19520883 GCA_037176925.1 Amniataba percoides | reverse complement strand
TTTCCTACAAATTTTCCCAACATTCGGTTGTTCCAGGTTCTCGTGTGTGTTTTTCTTGGTCTAGTGATAACAAAAATAGATTTTTTGTGAGGATTGGCTGTTTGGCAAAGACAATAAAATGAGGCTATATCACACTGTGATGAGCATTTTACAGTTTTCAATATAGTTACATTATATACTGTTATTGCCATTGCTATAATTGCTAAAAGCTACTATTATTATGTTTAATCCAGTGGAAAATTAACCAGTAACAAAAATAATCCTTTGATACATCACTGCTCGGGTTTCTCATTGGAAGAAGTTTAAAAAAAAAAAGCTCAGCTCAGCATTTGAAGAAGAAATCACTGATCATCGTGAACACATTTGATGTCTCCTGTTCAGATTTCTCATACACGTCATTGGTGGTTATTTTCCTGCTTTGTTTCCTGTGATTTAGGGATGAATGTAAGAGCCAGGTCGACAAATTTCCAGCAGCTACTTTCAAGAAGTTTGCATCAGAGAAAGATGCCTGGGCGTTCGTCAGAGGAGTCGAACCGTCTGCAGTTCCAGGGATGAAGAAAGGTAAACTGACCTAAATGACATAATTACTCCCCTTACAAGCATTAAAATAAGAGTAGTAGAAACTCATAATGTCATTTTTCAAAGCATTTCCTTTAATTGCAGGAGATATAAATTAGTATTTTTGGCTTTCAGAATCTCAGATTTTAGAGTCGGCCGTCAATCTGCTGCCCAAAAGGGGCCCGGAGCCTCTGGAGTACATCCCTCTGGGAAAGAAGAGATGTCACTCAGACGAGGAGGCCAAGTCTCCCTCCAAACGAGTCAAACAGTCAGAAAGCGCGTCTTCCTCACAGAGCGCAGACGGATTCACATACATGGGTGAGATGATTAAACAAGATAAAGGTGAAACAGGCTCATGTCACTTCAGTGTCACTCACAGCTCGCCTCCCTTTCCTCAGGCGACGCCGTGGTCGTTTACACCGACGGCTGCTGCTCGGGCAACGGGCTGCACGGCGCCCGAGCTGGCATCGGCGTGTACTGGGGCCACGACCACCCACTGTGAGACAACACACATTTTCGACCAGCACTTTCAGAGTGTAAAAATAGCTTAAGTTGAATTTGTCACGTTTGTCACTGCAGAAATGTTGCAGAGCGGCTGGAGGGGAGACAAACCAATCAGCGCGCAGAGATTCAGGTAAACTCATCACGTGTCAGAGAAAAGTGCTTCAGTATGAAGAAGTAAAAGAGGCTGCAGTGAACATTTGACATGTGACAGGCTTTAATCATATCCATGATGTTTACGCCACAGCTGAAGAGCAGAAATAATCTGTCACTGCTAGAAAACTTCAAGCGTTTGGTGTTAAATTTGACAAAGGATTTTCTGTGTTGTAGATATAAGATCTGTTACAGCTAAAAGCCGACCACTATTACAAAATTAATAAAGGTTATAAAAAAGTGTGTCTGCAGGTGCCTAAAGGTTCAGATTTTTATTTTCCCGCAAATATAAGACGTTAAAAATCATCCTAAATTTGACTCGATGAAGGTTTAAAGTGGACATTTTGCTCTCGTTGTTCATACAGGTCAAAGCCAATGTGACTCCCTTGAATTTGGTCTCACAGGTCTTTAAAGTCTGCAGATACTTTGAATAATTAATGAATATAAATCTAAAAGTGCAGCATGTAGAGGTGTTTTGGAAAGCTTTCACCTGTCAGGCACAGATAAAAAGCAGCTCGACTGACCGTCTTCACTGTTTGTGTGCAGGCAGCCTGCAGAGCGCTGGAACAAGCCAAAGAGAGGAACATAAAGAAGCTGGTTCTCTACACTGACAGCAAGTTTACCATCAACGGTGAGTTTCAAGAAAAAAACATCAAGAGAATTTTTTATTTATTTACTTTTTTTTTAAAGTGAAACTCTCTGAACACAAAACCTCTGATCAAAGTCTCCAACGAGGAACAGGTCCACGTTCTGGACTTTTCTCCACAGTAAACCTGAGCCGAGTTTGAAGTGTGTGCTGTGTTTGCTGCAGGCGTGACCAGCTGGGTGAAGACCTGGAAGGTGAACGGCTGGAGGCTGAAGTCCGGAGGTCCCATCACCAACAAAGAAGACTTTGTGAAGCTGGACAAACTGAACGCAGAGGTGGAGGTGATCTGGGTGAGCCCGCGACACATCACTGCACCGATGACTCCCTTCGTTTCTACATTTTCTCCATCTGAGCTCTTAATTTTACAGATTTCTATGTATCGTGATTCTTTGCAGCACTGCTTTGTTGCAGGTTTTGATGTTTTGCAGTCTGACGCCATCTGCTGTTAGACAGTCGCTCCTCACCGGTTTCACTACACTTAGGACAAGTGGCCACAGGGGGGCGCTAGACAAAAGCATTAGTAGAAGAGTAGGATAGGAAATCTTTTGGACAAATGTGTGTTTGTTTTGTTTGATGTTGGTATGTTTTTCTCTGAAGGATTTTAATTGGTTGTTTTTGTTGTTAAATGCCCTGAAATGAACAAATTAGACTTGTGTGATTACTGTAAACGGCGGAGTCAAGCAGCCATATTTGTTTGGTTTTTATTTATTATTAGTGAAAAACAAGTGATGACAGAGAATAAAAACATTGCAGAAGTTGAGACTGTTTATCAGGAGTTTCTAACACTGAACGCTTCGCCTGGAGGAGACGACTTTACGGGTCACGCTCTCACTCACTCCTCTTTTCCTTCCTCATCTTCCTCCAGATGCATATTCCGGGTCACGCCGGCTACAGAGGCAACGAGGAGGCCGACAGGCTGTCGAGAGAAGGAGCGAAGAAGAGTTTGCAGCAGCAGGAGTGAGAAGGAGGAGACGAGCGCAGTTAAAGATCTGCTGCAGGACTGTTCAGGTTCACTGCCTCAATAAGGACGCTTGGTTATTTTTCTCCACGAGATTTGTGATTGAACTGAAACTACGAGTCCGTCTGGAGTCTCTGCTTGTTAGTTTTCTGTTAAATTCAGATTTTAATTTGTGTTGAAATAAAGTTTCAGCCTCGTCCACCAGTTTCATACTTTGTGATGCAGCATGAGATCAGAGTGGATCATGTTTGAGGTTTGTTCATAAGGTGGTTTGTTTTGTCTGAGGTAGATAAAGGAGGGAAGGAGGAGAGCAGACAGAGAAGCTGGTGAAATGGACGATGAAGAAGCATCAATTGTTGAGGAAGAGCAGGAAGGTTGGAGGAGAAATATGAAAAGGGGAAGTGAAATTCAGAGCGGAGAAAGGATTATGAAGCGAAAAAGGACACTAGAAAGCTCAAAGTGTTTGAGAAGAAAGGAAGAGATGTTGGTCTGCAGGAGTGATTCGGTTTAGTTGTAATACACCGAGCCGTGCAGCAGGAGGAGCTCCAGTTCACCTTTGGAGCCTCTGTGAGGATAAAACAGGGTTTATTTAAGGATCTGTTTGAATGCTGATTGACACATTTGATGCTCATTGTTTCGTTCACATCGTTGCTTTGGGAATAAAGTTTATTACTCTGAAACTCAATTGAGAATGAGAGTGCATCAAATCCACGTCTAAAATCCCGTTTTTCTGTCACAAAATTAAACTGGGAGCTGCCCGGTCCCAGTCTGACGAACCAGTAAACACGATTACAACAGTATTGATTAACTGTCTCTATAAGCTTCTTATGCAGGTATTCATTTATGTTTGTGTTCAAGAAGGGAATGAAGGCTGAAAAATATATATTTCAGTCCAAAACATTCTCATAAATAACTATTTATAATAAAAAATACAGTCGAGTTTGACAGTTCAAAGCAGGCGTCGAATCATCTTCCACTCAGTGGGGCAAAAAACAAAAGCTCCCGGTGGAAATACAGTGAACATTTAGTTTCTTTTATTAGGATCGCTTTCAGCGTCATCAAACAGTCTATTCCTTCTGGGATCCAGTCTCACACCACATTAACAGATAAAATCATTTTCCAACTCACAAAACCAGACGAATAAACAACACAGCAAAAAACTTCCAAAATAAAACACTTTACAGGTAATTCAACGTTTCTCAGTACTTTGAATGTCACCAGAGAGCATCTCAAACAAGCCCAACTTAATATCATAACTTTGCATTAAGTAAAATTATGTGATTAAGAAGGAGACAAGATGCTCAAAGAATTACAACGGTAATATTCAATAAATTCTTACAAATGTTTTATGTGCAGTTTTGGGAAAATATACACACAACTGGTAATCATGTTCGTGCAAGGTGAATAGTTTGAACAAGATTTCTTAGAGTATAAAAATATAAATAAAGGCACAGCTGTTCATGTATGACTTGATGTAAATTAATATGTTAAGTACTGGCATAGAAAGTTAGTCGTGATTTTATATTTTGGTGCAGGTTTGCAAACAAATCAGACTCTGCAGACTTTATTAAACTTAAACATTTCAGACCATAAAGATCTTCAGTAGAAAATTAATCAAGTAAAATGACAGAAAAATAGATAAAATTAGAATAAGTAGTGACCCAGGAAGCAGAGATGGAGAAATGAGTGATAAGAGAAGTTTTCTGAGACCTGCAGGAGAACTTCAGCATGTTAAAAGTTGCTTAAATCGATTTATACAGAGATTTTTTTCTTCTTTTTGCACCACACAACGAGCCGCGACATATCACCTTTAAAGTTGTTCTGAACTTGTTGGCAAACAGTTGCTCATTCACACGTTACACAACATCTTTCATTTAGTCGTGTTCGCTTTATTATCTGTGCTGAATCTTCTTTTAGCTCTGGTTTGTTCTCTACAAACTTCTAAGAAAAAAGAAACAGGTTCTTTAGCTGCTAAATGTTCCACCTTCCTCAGCAGCAGGTCTCTGACTGTGTGTGTGTGTGTGTGTGTGTGTGTGTGTGTTTGTTGCTGAGCTCCTCGTGGCTTTATCAGAGCTTGATTGCTGCAAACGGCCGCCTGCTGCTGCTGCTGGAGCAGAGACTAAAGCAAAACAGCAAATGAGCCGTAAACGAGGTAAAAAAGAAAGAAAAGCTTCGTAGAGCTGCACAGTTGTTGATTATTCATCCTGGGTTCAGATTTTGAAGCAAAATCTTTCACATTAGTCGACATTTGTTGCATCGATCCTACAAAATGTTCATTAGTGGAAACTTAAAAGAAGTCTGTGATGTATTGGATGTTTTTTTTTCACTTTCCTTACAAGCTTAAACTGTGATTGATCCACCTTTACAGATTCATGCCCCTTTTCAGCCGACTGGACTTTCAAATTCAAGCAGAGTTTTAAAAGATACTGATGGTGAGATTTGTGTCACTCCTCTTCCTCTCTTTCCTCCTCCATCTCTTCTTCTCTCCTTCCCGTCGTCCCTCTCCATCCTCACTTTCTTCTTCTTCTTTTCTCCCTCCTCAGTAATGTAAAGAAACACACAAATACACAAGAGAAAGCTTCAATTCTTTACAGACGATAAAGTGTTTTAAAATGTATAAAAGGAATAAAGGGATAAATTTAATATGCAAGTATTTGCTGATGGTTTGAGTGCAGAACTTGTAATGGAGTATTTTTATGAACTTGTACTTTACTAAAGTATCTGAGTATCTCTCCCTCCGCTGCTCCTCGTGTCCTTTCCTCCCGTACGTGTTTCTGACAAATAATTTGTTTCTGCTGATGGAAACAGAGAGAAAGAGAAATTAGAGACTCTCCTCCTTTGCTCCTTTCCTCCTCCTCCTCCTCCTCCTCCTCCTCCTCCGTCCTCCCGCGGCCGGTCGATTGGTCGGTGTCGATGCTGGAAACGGCAGGACGGAGGCTCGGGGTTCCTCGCTCTGACCCCGGCTGCCGCCTCCCGGCGAGCGTGGGGCGCCGCGACCCCGCCGGAGGCAACCCAGACTGAGAGAGAGCGCCTCTCGGAGGTCAAAGGTCGCCCCGCAGCAGCTTCACCTCTTAGCTGGCTGAGCCTCGTTAGCACTCCTCCTCAACGCGCACACACATTCCTCCTCGGCAGACCGAGCTCTGGCATTGGTCCACTGCTGCCCTGCTGCAGGGGAAGAAGACCGAGCAAACTGTAAAGAAACTTAACAAACCAGACATTAGAAGCATCCTGCTCACACTTCACTAAGAGGTTTTGTCAATTTTTAGACCAACAGCGTCTAAAATAAACCAGAATGTTCTTGCGGGGTTGAAGAACTCTGTGACACCACAAACCGTCTGACACCGAGCGGGGGATGTTCGCTAAAGTGCTCGCAGTTCTGACGGGGAAGAAAGAAAACTTCACGCAGACACGGCGGGAAAAAAAAAACAAGCCCAGACTACACGTCGTAGCTGAGTCCTGCAAAGTTGGAGGCCACGTCAGCGTGTTTGGTCGGTGAGGTCGAGCGCGGGCCGATGATGAGCTCACGTCCGAGTCACGAGGTCGTGTAAGTCACATCTAACCCGCCAAGCTCGCCAAGGCTTCACACGAGTCGCCAAGTTACCTCCAGCAGGTTAACGTCTCACCCTCTGCAGAGAGGTGAAGTGCAGGTGTACGACTGACGCCGCTGTCGTCGTGGTTACAGGTGCAACAAAGCAACAGGCGACCCAAAATAACTCTATGATGTTCAAGTCAGCGAGATCGTGTCTTTGATTGAGGTTTTATTTGAAATGCTGATGTCACTTTCAAATCTCTGAGCCGATGATGAACAGATGTTGTCGTGAGTTTCTGTGTAAGTCTCAAAGTTCATGTTCAGAGTTGTTGACATAATTTCAGACTCTCCTGTCGTCATGTCTGAGACTCTGAGTTCATGCATGTGGCGCTCAGAGAGAGCTGACGTTCGCAGACGTCGTGTCCAAATCACAGAGGCTGCGTCATCTTGTTTTTTTTTTGAAGATCTTTATTTGGAGTATCTCACTCGAGGCTTGTGAGTTTTGAAATTTCAACCAGAAGTTGGTCTTTAATGTTGAAATCAGTGTGATCGTATCTCTAATTTCCGAGGTTTTGTTGAGTCGCTGAGGCCTCGTCCGAGTCTTTGAGTCGACGTCTAAGCTGCAAAGTTCACATCCTTGGTTGCTGATATAATTTCAGACTCTTACTTTCATGCCTGAGGCTTTGAGTTCATGCATGTGATGCTTAGAGAGAGTTGAGCTGCAGACGTCACGTCCAAAATAAAGAGGATGCGTCATCTTGTTTTTTTTTTTAGTATCCTCATCTTTGAAGGCCTCATGACTGAAGAGTCAAACTCTCTGAAACCCAAAGAAACTCTGTAATGTTCAAGACTGCATCTTTCATTTCTGACGTCATGTGAACAGTTGCTGAGTTCATATCTGAGGCCTCGTCTGAGTCTCTGAGTCACAGAGTTCATATGTGAGTCTCTCAGTTCATGCATGTGGCCTTTACAGTGTCCAGTTTGCAGACGGCGTGTCAAAATCAGAGTCTGAGGTTATTTGTTTTTTTTTTGAGGGTCTGTATCTTGGAAACCCTCATGACTGAAGATTCACGCTCACTGAAAGCCACACTGGGAACCTTTTTGTCTTTTAATCATCGCAGCACATCTGGCGTCGGCGGCGTGGCTCGAACTCCCCGGCGCTCATCGTCAAATTATCTCTTCGTCCAATCCGGCGGCGGCGTGCTCGCCAGGCGCTCCCTCTCTGATCCGGCATCAAGGAGGAGAGCGGCTCAGCGCTGCGTCGACAGAGGGGAGCGCTGAAGGAGGCGCGCTCAAAGATGGCGAGATGAACAAAGTGGTGTCTGTTTCCATGACAGCTGTCTGCATCTGGCTCTGAAAACACCCCCACCCTCCTCCCTCACCTCCAACGTGACGTTTGATATGATGAAAAAGGGCTTCTTGAAGGTTTTGTTGTGCTTGTTGGTGAGTGTACTGCTTTTCTCGAGGAGGGCATCGCCACAAAGAGCTCTCTGATTTCTTACATAAGGACTGTCGCTCCCATTAAGACCTGGTTTTTCACACCAGCTTGTTTTTTCTATCAAACAAACATCATCATTGTTTTGGCCGTCCAGCAGCTTCAGACGTATTAATTTAGTCAGAAAAATCAGACAGTACTAAAGGTCAGACTCTCCAGATCTGTCTTTAAAACATCTCAATCTCTTATTTCCACTTTCTTACTTCAATCAATTCATTTGAGATCAGACTATTTTAAAATCTTGGCACTGACACTGAAACAGCACATACAACTATTTTATTTTGTAATTTGGTGAAATGACCCCTTAAACTTTAACTATTGAGCATATGGAGGCAGAATCATCCATGTGTCTCTGATGAACGCCTGCCAACACACACAAAGATGAAATTTCTCTGTTTTTTTTGCAGACGGATGAAGCTGTTGGTCAGTCGGGTCAGTGAACGCACCATGGGCCACAGCCAGACGCCTCTGTGATCGAGCCTGATCAATTATTTTTCCTTCACACTAACCAATCGGCGTATCGGCTATTAGCAGTTTGGCAGCTTTCTGTCATCTGGGGCTTCATTATCTCGTCTCCCCGCTGATTTGCATCGTGGACACAAACGTGTGAATCAATCTGTGCCCTCCTGGAAAGTTTGGCGCGCTCTGCACCCCTGCAGCCATCTCTGAAGTTTCACTTCAAAATGAGATTTCCAGCATTTGGAAATTATGACGCCTACTCTGATTAAGAAAAAGAAGAAGAAGGAAAAAAAATCAGATCCTGCCATGAAAGTGAAACTCATTATGGAAATACATTGAACTTATTGACTATGCATGGGATTCGCCTGTGAACGAAGCAGACGGTTTCCAGGATGGCGTCTGATTTTTTTTTTAATTTAGAAAAGGTGAAGTTTTTTTTTTACTCTCTTAACGAGGTCAATCAGTCGGTAATTGTTTGTTGTGGAAAGATTTAATTGCAGTGCGAGTCCCCGTCATGTGAAACTCTCGTCTCCTCGTTAAAAGAAACTCTGGTGGTGCTGTGTGTTTATCTTATGATTAATAAATCTCATGAAAAGACCAAAACCAACAGTCAAACAACCGAAACGTTAAAACACATCAGTGAACCTCCCTGAAAATAATCCCCCTCCTGTTCGTTTGATAAAAAACCACAGCGAGCAGCTTTTAGGAAATAACTCACTTTTTACTCCACTTTGTGAGGTGTTTGTAAAGTTTGTTGAAAATAAGTCAAATATAAACTATTGCTAACCTCATAATGATTACAGGAAAGTAAAAATTAAAACTGACTTTGAATAAAACATTAAAACAACTATTAAATGGACAATTAATTACTATTAAACATGAAACAAATTCAAATTAAAATGACTGTAAATGACTAAGAAAAGTGTATAAATTACAAATATATAATTACATTATAAAAATAGGACTTGTCCTTATTGGAAAATTACTAATGCAAGTACTATTATTATATAAATGCATTTATTATATTTAGCAAAGGCTGCTTTAGTTTAAGTGTCATCTTATCTTATCTTATCTTATCTTTAACACCTGTATTTTTCCTACATAAGGACCAAATGTAATGGTAAAGGTCTTTTTTAGTTTAAAGGAAGTAAATCATCTTTTTATAGTTATTCTGCCAATCAAAATTGCAAGATTTCTTTGTGTTATTCAGTATTTTTGGTGTCGTGTTTGAGATTGTGACCTTTGTGTTTCATAATCTTTAGCTACTGAAGCTTCAAACTAACGGGCCTTTGTCGCAGTTAAACATAATCTATCATATTATCATCTCCATCTGTCTGTCTGCAGTGAGAGAGGCATGAGAATAAACAGGGTCGCTCCTCTGGTTCAGGTTCGTTTCCTGACCCGAGCCCGGCCCGAGGTGAAGCCAAGGTCGGCGGGTGGAGGTGCTGCAGCTCCATCCATCAGCTGCCACGGCTCTAATTATGCAGCAGAGTCCTAACCAAGCGTGAGGCGTCGTTACACAGATGGAGCTCCGGAGGAGAGAGAGTGAGTGTGCATCTGTTCGTGTGTGTGTCGCTCTGCATCGCTCTGTGTGTGTGTGTGTCGCTCTGTGTGTGTGTGTGTGTGTGTGTGTGTGTGTGTACGTTCGTTATCTGAGGCAGTGTAGCTGCAGGTCAGGTTCCTCCTGAATTCTCTGATGTT
>JBAJHX010000031.1:19457988-19477160 GCA_037176925.1 Amniataba percoides | reverse complement strand
CACACACACACACACACACACACACACACAGACACACACACGCAGAGCTGTGCTGGGATCAATAAGGCATCGCTATCAATCTCTGCTCCCACACAGATTGATGAGCTGCCTCACCTTGAACAAGCCGCCTCCTCTTCCTCCTCTTCCTCCTCTTTCTCCTCTTTTTTCATCCACTTGTTCTCCTTTTCAACATATTTTTCTCCCTCTCTTCTTCCTCTTCTTCCTCCCTCACTTATCTCCTCCTCTTAATCCTCCTTCTAGATTCCTTATCCTCTTTCTCCTCAGCCTCTCCCTCCTTCACCTCCCTCATCTTCCTCCTCCTTCTTCACCTCCTCTGCCTCCCTGTCCTCGTGACGCTCTCGTTTTAGCCTGCGGTTTCAGAGTTTATGGATCAGGTGATGTTGGGTGGAGGGTGGGTGGAGCTCTGCAGCGCGGGTGGGGAGGTGGGGGTCAGAGGTCGCGGGCGTGGAGTCCCTGAAGCCAGGCGGCGTGCGTTGGCTGGTCGGTCTGCGTGTCTTCAGGGCAGAGAGGTCTGAAAGCTGCAGCAGAGTGACTCAGAGCTCCGGAGAAATCTGCAGCCACGGCACAAAAAAAAAAAAAAAAAAAACTCCAGACAGAAACACTTGAGCCTGCCGCTCACGGTGAAACCAGCTGAATGAAACGAGTCAGTGTTCGCCAAATTAAAGCCAGATGAAAATTATATTTAAAATTCATGCTGAATATTCAGAACTTTCAAACTTCCTCCACACTTCGCTCGCAGTTCTTGGCTCGGCGCTGGTCTCACCTGCAGAAAGCTCAGGGTGCTTCAGCCTTGTTTCCTACTTCACATTAACATATTAACTCGAGGCTAACAGAAAGACGCTCAGCATGCGTTGGTGGTGTTGATTCAGGTACCGGTGAGACGGTGGAATCCAGGAAGGCCAGTTTTAGTCATAGATTAATCATTTTGAAAGCTTATTCAGAAGCCTGAACGCTGCACGGCGGTTTATATTACTGCGAGACAGGACTTTGTGCACTTGAAAGTTATCACGGCTGCAGCCCTTTATCCTCTTTTGTGATGATCACAAGAGGAAAAGTAGAAATATGGTGTTAGTTTCACACAGCAATGCACCAAGAATGTGCAGATATTTGAACGTCCTCCTTGAATTATGAACAATATTTAGCCAGGTTAAACCGAATGACCCCTCATTGAAATGAATGAGCAGGGTCCGAGTTTTTGTGTGTCTGAACAGGAAGAGTCCACTGAAAGCAAATATCTGAATTGTTTGTTAATGACAGATGTTGATATAAAACAGATTCCAGTCCAGTTCATGTTAAAAATGTTTCTCAGTACGCTCTTACAAAATATAATCCGCTTCTCCATCTTTGATTTGTACGTTCAGTATGTTTCAAACAGTCATGACTTTTTACAAGAAACTACAACATTTGTGTTTTTTGTGTGTTTTGACTGTGTGTTTCCTCCTCAGCTGTCCCACCCCGGGCTGTGATGGGAGTGGTCACGTCAGCGGGAAGTACGCCCGACACCGCAGGTACGAGCTGCTCGACGTGTTTCATGCATTAGAAATACCGAGTCCTTAAATGTTGAAAGAACAGACAAGAACATGCTTTTCATTCATGGGAAACCTTATTTAATGTCTTTCAGCTTTTATTTTGAAAGGTTTGCTGAATCTTGCTGCAGTTCCTTTTTCATTTCAAATTTCTCTGCTTCATTCTGCGAGATTTTATTGAGATAGAAAATATGTTCCAGTTGCATATGCTCACCCAAAGCCTGGATTTTATTTTCTCATTGGGGGACTTTGATGGGCAGCGCCTTAGCTACCCTTGAGGACACCATATTTTCTTGGAGTTTAGGGTTTAACAAAGTGGTTTAAGGGAGTTTTAATTCCAGGATAACACACAAATTATACAGGGTGAGTCATTTAAAGGCTGATTCTTGGCACAAGTGCAATAAATAAATGACTTTAAATGCAGGGGATTTATAATTTTCTTTGTCTGAAACCACATTCAGATCATCAAATAGGGAGATAAAAAATTACAGAAAAATGTAACCGAACATTTAAATGAATAAAATGAGAAATTTAAACGTGAAAAAAAAATCGTTAATAATCAGAACATTCTTCAGACTTTTCTTGGAGGATGGTAAAAACATTTTCAGGCGTGCGGTGTGGCTGCAGCTCTGCCTGCAGGCTTCAAACGTCGCACTCAAACGGCGGCTCAGGAAACCGAACGGCACAGACAATAAATGAGCTCACGTCACGCTCTCCACCCGTCCTGGATTGGCAGCGTTTGCAGGTCGCAGCCTCCAGCTCAGTAAATCCACCGCTCTGTCACAGGGGCCGCAGATAGAAAACCAATCAGGCGGAGTGTGAAGTCCTCGGGTCACACCGGCTGATGGCTGTCCGTCCTTCCAGCTGGAGGGGGTCGGACTGCTGGATGGTTCCTGCCTCAGATCTCAGTCGCCTTTGGAAATGGCGAATTACCAACGAACGTGGGGCGGCTTCTGCAAAAAATTTCATGCAAAAATATTCACCTTAGGAAGCAAATTCATCAAGTAAAAATGTTCTTATTTGTCTCACAGCAAGAAAAAAACTGCCTATATGATCTCTTCCAATGCAAATATGTTCCTTATGTATATTGCTGAATTAATGTAGAGCTACAAAAACACTCATCTGGTCAAAATATCATCAATTTCTACAAAACAGGTGAAATAAATATCAAAGTAAGTGCACTGTAGCTGCAGTGAGGCAGGAGTGGACCTCAGAGGCTTTTCACTAAAATTCAGCATCATTTGAAGCCTGAATATGAGGCTGTGGAGGAGAAAGGAAATGGGCATATTTAGGTAAAAAAACAAAACAAAATCCATCCGATTTAAATATCCATTATGAAATCAAAGCACTTGAGATGTTTTGAGGTTACTTTGGAGTATCTCTATGGTATTGCTTTCAGTGTAGAGGCTGTGTGTGTGTGTGTGTGTGTGGGAGGCTGGCATATACTGTAGAGGTTGCACGGCTCAGGACAGCGGTGGTTTGACGCCCGAGGTAACAGAAAGATAATGAGAAGGGCAGGATGGCGAATCGCTGGCAGAGCAGACTGATGGTGCTGCGAAGGGCACCGAGACACTCCGGAAAAATTTAGGATGGAGCGTGCAGAGAATCAAACTCCAAAATAAGAGCTCTGATATTCACTAAAAAATACCCTCTGATAAAGATGCTGTAATGACTGTAGGAAGAGGAATGAGATTTAAAATCCCTCTTACCTCCCCTTCTTTCACTTCACTCTTTTATTATTATTGTTATTGTTATTATTATTAAATGAGCATTGCAGGCACCTAGTTTCATTTCATGTCGTCTGTCGGGGTATAAACTGTAAAAGCACAATGCAGAGTAAATGTTAAGATGCTATTGTGACTGAACAGCATTAGCATGTTTCCAGCTTAGTTAGCCAAACTTAAAACCAACTTAAAACTTATCTTAATCATTTAGGAAGTGCCTGGCTTCTTCTATTTATGGATCACTTTCACTCACGTCAGCTAATCGATCTTTTGATCATTTCATTCCTAAAAACCTGAGTGAGCAAAAAACAATTCATTGATTAATTGAGATTACAGAGTTCATGTTTTCAACCAGAATTTTTCATGTCAGTACTGAAAACTATCTCACTGTGAGTACATTTAGTTGGAGTTCTTCAGCTCTCGGTCACATCGCTTGATCTTCATCATCAGATCTTTCCGAGCACTTCCACGTTGGTTTTAAAGCTGAAGCTCAAAGATCATGTCCCGACGTTGGAAACAGCAGAAATATTCTCACCACAGGACTGTTTTTCTGATAAATGGTCGCGCCGACAAATTACCGAAGTGAGAAAAGTGACAGTGAGGGAAGAGGAGGTAGAGCCAGACACACACCGAGAGAGGAAAAAAAAAAAGAGAGAGAGAAGTAGGTCGTCTGATGGTTTCCTCTCTGGGGAAACGACGGCTGAATCATTTAATCAGTTAATCATCAGTTGATCACAGGAGTGTACAGTACACAAACGTCCGATTTTACAAAGACGCTCAGAGAGGGAGAATTCAGCATCTGCAAAACCATTCAGCTCCCTGTTTTCTGTCTCTTTTTATTCCATCTACGCAGGCTGGGAAGTTTCCTCAGACTCAAACTCTGATCGTGATATTTAACTCGCTTTATTTGATGTAAATGTCTCCTCCAAAGATTGAATATCAGTTTCATGTTGCGGTTCAGACGCGGGTCCTCGGTGTGCTCAGTCCAGTTTAGCACAAAGGATGAAAGTAATGAGGAGCTAATAGCGTGGCTCCAGCTTGAAGAAATATTAAAATGAAAGTCACCACCTGTGTCTGGGTGGATGCAGTGAATTGCACGACACGGTTGGGTCGGGTTGAACCTGCGTTAATTGTTTTTTGGGCCACTTGAGGGCAGCACAGCGGGCTGTAAACACTATTAAATATTAACACCTCATAAAGAGCTTCAGGCAAACGTGTTAGCTGCTATCTTTTCACACCCGGCAGAAACAGGGTGATATTATGGAGCGTTCATTTGGAGTCATGTGTCAAATCTAATTCCAGCATTTCTGTTTAGCTCTGTTTTTGGTTTCCACCAACTCCCCAGGAAAATGTCTGCTAGATGCTCCACTTTCTATCCCAGCTATCTTTGTCTGTTTGGTGCTGGACAGGAAATGTTTACTGGGATTATCTGAGACTCTCTGCTGGAAACGGCTTGTGACAGTGAAAGAAAACAGTGAAGTTGGTGTTTGTGAGACCAAAACCATGAAATGAAAGAGGTTAAAATGCTTTGTAAAGCTGAAGGAGACTGCAGTGATGATTTGTTGGATTTGTGACTATAAGTGTCACGTTTCCCATTACGGTAATTGATATAAAAAAATACATTAGTGCAGGTTTAAGCTCGTAATTCTTGACATATAATTCCCGCCTCATTTGTAGAATTTGTATGTTGTGTTAACCTTAAACACAGCACGAGGAGTCTGTGTATGGATGTATGCAGTTTGATTGTAATGCATGAAATCTGAACCCCCCCAGGTCTCAGATTCGTTGACAGTGAGGAAATGACAGAATATCGCCTTTGTGGCTTTTTTTCCTTTAACCTGATCCAGTCCTGAATAAACCAGCACTTCTGGTCTGAGAGCCAATCACAGCATTTCTCCACATCACCCCGCTCGGATCACCTATAACTTCTTTAAGCGGATGCACAGTTAGTTTCTGGTAGTGAATGAGCTGGGGTGCGGTTGGGGGGGGGTAGTTGGGTTCAAAGTCACTGCCCCCCCCCCCTCGCCATGTTTCTTTTTTTCCTCCCTTACCTTTCTTTGTCTCTCTCTCTCTCTCTCACTTTACCTCCCTCCCGCTCCCTCTCTCTCTCTGGAGGATGTCACCATGGCGACAGCACCGTGCGGATGCTGCAGTATGAGGACCAGGAGGGATGCAGCCTGTCTCCCATGGCAACCGCTAGTATAGGATGTGAACATCGTGTCGCCCACATTACCCCCCCTCCACCCCTTCTCCTCGTTTCACTGCCACCACCCAGTCTCTTATATATTCCCCTCCAACACCCCCCCACCCCCCTCTGTTGGTGCCAAAGTGTTGCCACGGCGATGAGTGTTGGCATGTGGCGTTGCCAGTGGCAATGATCCCACCTAACCACACTTACCTAGATGTAATTATCACACTGCAGCTGATATTTCTGTCCCTTGAATTCTTCTCACCGTTGACACAGAGTACATTAAAACAAAAAAACAAACAAACAAAAAAAAAAACGTGATACTATTAAAATAACAATCTCACAACTTTATCTATCAAAATGATCAATTAGACAAACGGACCTTGCACAGATTCAGTTTATGTTCATTAATCAGGAGTGTATTGTTTGTTAGATATGGGTCATTTATATCTAACAATTACTCCACAGTCGCAGAAAATATCAGCTCCTGAGTTTTCTGACAGGCGGTGGCCTCGAATGTACTTCCGATCTAAATAAGTGCTCATGGTATATTGAGCTGCAGGTAACCGTGGCAACAGTACAGATGCTTCAAGCTTTGAAGGCAGTTAAGTGACTGCTGAAAGTGAACTGACCATGGGTTAAACTGAGAGCAGACACCCTTTAAAACATGATGGTGGATTTAAACACAGCCTTTTTTTTCTTCTTTTGCTGAGTTTACATGGTACAGCAGACAATAATGGACTCCCAAATGTCCTTGTAGAGACAAAAAATGGCTCCAGGTGTCCAAATAAAGATGATAATCTATTGTTAGTCCTCCACATAAGACCTGTCAGGTGTCCATACAAAGAAAATAAGACACTCCTAAGTATCCACATGGAGACATCGATGGGTGGAGGTGTCCAAGTAAAGATGATAACAGATTCCAGGTGTCCACACAATGATAGAAATGGACTCCAGGTGTCCTTGTGGATTCAAAAATGGACTCCAGGTGTCCTCATAGAGATAATAACACACCCCACGTGTTCTCATGAAGACAGAAATGGACTCCAGGTGTCCTTGTAGGGACAATACCGCACTCAGCTGTCCTCAAACAGACAATAATGGACTTCCAGGTGTGTTCACAGTCTCTCACTCTCCTGTCAGGCTCTTGGAAGCCGTAACTGGCAGCTTGACAGGTGAGTCGGTCCCCGGTCTGTCTCTGCAGTGAAGACAGCGGGAGAGACTTTGAACTTGTTTTCACTCATTAATGTATGCAGCAAAACATTAGAAAAGCCACCAGAAACTCCTGCAGGTTGAAGCAGGCTAACAAAGCACTTTAAGAGCTGACTAATTCTGAAAGATAGACTTTAAAGGGACTTAAGTCGCTAACGTTAATGAAGTATTATCTACAGAAGGTGTGCTGATACTCTCGTCATCCATATACAGTCATCAAATACACAAAAAATACAATCCTCAGACAAATATTTAGTAAATATATTTAGTCTTTTATCGATCGATTCAACAAAAGTACGTAATTTATGGCAGTGCACCGTACCAGACTGCAGCAGATCAGTTTAGTGAGCAGAGAAAATGTGATGTGTGAACCCCCCCCTTCTCTCTCTCCCTCCACATAATTACCATGCGTAGTCTCTCGCCCTTGTCTGCAGCATTCCCTCGTTTCTGATCTGCTTTAATTACCACCGGAATTTTAATTGGCGGGAGACAGCAAGGTGGCCGAGGTCACACACACACACACACACACACACACACACCCAGCAAGATGGCAGCCTGACATCCTATAAGGAAAAAAAGATGGAGGGATCATTTGAGGAGACTGTGTGTGTGTGTGTGTGTGTGTGTGTGTGTGTTATCTGAATACAGACTGCAGTATTATACACTGAAGTAAATTGATTTAATTAAAGCTTCTCTTCTCTCAGTCTCCAATCTAAATTTAAATTCTATATTGCCATTTCTGACATATCAAGTATTGCCAGATTGTGAACATTTTGAATTTTAATTCATTCGATAATAGAAAATTAAAAATATGCCTTTTCATAAAAAGACATAAAGACATATGGCTTAAAGATTTTGCATGTCTCAGTATAGAAAGTTTGACATTTCTGGATTTCCACAGCGGTCATAAGTCCTCCATTGTTTTCAGCCCATTCGCGTCTTTCTTGATTATGCGTCTCTGCAAATACGCTGATGATATTCGATTATATGTTGCACTATAAGTCTTACAACGATGTACGGATGCGTTCTTATCTTCCTGGCCATACTGTTGTAACTTTCTGCATGAGGGATCAAAAACATTAGCTAAAAGTCACTGTTACTGTTCCTCTGTTCTTCTAACACAATGTTATGCAAAACTTAAAAAAGTATTTTTTAATAGTGGTTGTTTAGCTATTGTCGGATAATTTGCCAAGAAATTTTGACACTAATGGAGCCCAGAGGATCGATGCAGGGCCATTAGTGTTTGCTTTTTATGTTATCTGTTGCCTGTTGTCTTGAACTACCCTGAGTAGAAGTATATTTTGTCACATTTGCTTGTTGTGGTGGTTGCTGCTTGAACGTCACAAACTCTGCTCCTGTTTCACCGAACTTTTACTGACTGCCACTTTTTGGCAAAAAAAAAAAAAAAAGAAAATATAAAAACAGCTTTCACTACCTTTGATATAATTAAGTTCATCTATTTTTTTCTGTAATATTAGACTGCTTGATTTGAAAAACTGTCATTTTGTCACTGACAGAAAGGAAAAGAAGAAAGTCATTGTGAAGCGGTTGCAGGTTCGTCAGACAAACACACAGCGGTCTCAGTCAGAAAAGCAGCGTCACCTCCTCCAACTCGCCCTCCAAACACAAAATAAGCTCTTTCATATGGAAATGCACTAATTGATTTCCTAAAATCCACATTAAAGCCGTGTATAATTGTGCTTGCTGTTTTGGAGCAATTAAAGCAGAATTTTCCCAACAGTTAATGACTATAATGGGATTTGCGTAATTGAGGCCCCGGTTGAATAAGCTTTGGTTTTTTTTTTTTAGAGGCTGAGTCTCCTCCTCAGCGAGGGCAAGTGGAAACCCTCTGCAGTGTCTCAAGACGTGGACCACAGCAGAGAGCAGTTTGACCTTTGACCTTTTCACATAAAACCGTTCCTTCTGATGACCATCTTGATTAAAAAAGAATACTGTCAAATCCAAATCTGGCTTTTTAGACATTTTACTTTGAGGTAGAAAACAACAACACAACAGAATGACATTTAATTTTTTTGTATTTTTGTGACGACTTCACTTCCTTCGATAGATTTTCTCAAATTTAGGCTTGCGTCTCTGAAATGTTCTGAAAATGTCTCGCTGTCTCGAGATTCTTTCATGGTGCAAAAGATGTAAATACTTTAAATGTGAAAATGACAATTTCGGCAGCACATTTCTTCTCATTTGTGCCATTTATCTGTGACACGCTCGAGGTAAAAGGACCTTTAGACTTCAGCCGATCCGAGATTGGCTAATGTTGCAGCTGACATTTAATATGAAACGATTACCATTAGATTGTTGTGATTGCCTCTTTTATCTGCAGCTGCACACGAGGTCCCTGTAATATTCATATCTTATATCATATTGTGTGAGTTTTCAAAGTTTTCAGATGTGACATTGGCAGTGTTGTTTCAAAGTTCAAAGACTTTCTGTGCACGCCTGCATCAGCACAGAACTGTAACGTAATTTTCTTTTGTATGAGCTGCCAAACAGTCCACTGTCAACGTCCTCTACCATCAGAAAGATTTGGAGCTTAGTGTTTATCCGTACAGTCGTGATCTTTCGTCCATCAAGCACTTAATAGTTTTTTAAGGGCCAAAAATGCATGACCAAGCTAGAAAAGCAAGTTTGGGCCGTTATGGCAGCCAAGTGTCGGCACACACTCGCCTTCGTTCCGGCTGTGTAGGATCAAATGTGAGCCGGCTCTGGCCCATGTGAGCCTGCCAGATTTGGCTCCGTTTTCAGACTTATTTGACCTGAGAGTGAGCTGCAGTTAGCGGCAGAAGGGCGAGCTTTGGGCCACTGAAGTCGAGGATAAAATTGTTCGAAAGATCAAATAGTAAATAAGAGAACAAAGATGGCTGCCGCTCATGTGTGTGCCCTCTGTCTCACTCCAGCGTCTACGGCTGTCCGCTGGCCAAGAAGAGGAAGGCTCTGGAAAAACAGCCACTGGAGCCGGCTGCCAAGAGGAGGCCCTTCCTCACCTCCTGCCCGGGGGAGGAGGAGGAGGAGGAGGAAGAGGAGGAGGATGCCGGCGCCTACAACAGCTATGAGAACGAAGCCATGGAGGTTGGGGTGGAGGGGAAAGAGCAAGGGGAGGTAGTGGAGGAGGACGAGGAGGAGGAGGACGGCGAGAGAGAGGGAGACGAAGACGGCGACGTGGAGGACGAGTTCTCGGAGGACAACGAGGAGCAGGGAGAGGAGGACGAGGAGGAAGAGGAAGAAGACGAAGAAGTGGAGGTGGAGAGGGCGGATATGGCGATGGGAGGAGAGCGGGCGGAGGAGGAGGACGGGATGTACGAGGAGGAGGAAGAAGTGGAGGACGGTGACGACGAGGAGGAGCAGGAAGACGAGGGAGAGGAAGAGGAGCAAGAGGAGGAGGAGGAAGAGGAGGAGCAGAATCGTCAGCAGGGTGAGTTTACTGACTTTCTGTTGTGCTTTTCCTGCATGTTTCCTACGTTTTCTTTGTGTTCTCCGTGTGAATGTATGTCCAACATGATAATCTGCAAAAAAAAAAAGCTTTTTTAGATTTATTGGCTCCCAAAGTTTCTTTTCTTTGCGCTCTGATGTGCAAAGATGATCGTTGTCTTGTTTTGTAGACACGATCATGAAGAACAGTCATGATTAGTGCTAACCTCGGTAACAGATAAATGGCACTTCCGCTAAATGCGTCACGATAAAAGCCACCCCATGTTTCATCTCTTTAATATTTATATAAAATTAAAAGCAGTAGTGCTGGATGAAACGCATGCCTCGTTTCATTTGAAAGCCTTGTGCATAGATAGGCTATTTCAATTCAGCATGGGAATAACTAACAATTAAAAACTAAATTAAACATGATATATACATATAAGGTAATTACACAGTGTAAATACTTTTAATGACTGCTGCAGGAAAAGTTTCTACAAGTCTAAAGGATTATAAGTTTACCATGACACATGGTAAATGTAGATGTTATCACCTACTACTTCGATTTTTACATGTGACATGGATACATGAAAACATACACTCCCCTCCAAAAGTAGTACAAGAGATCAACATTTGAGTTTTTATTTCCACATTTTTACAACTAGATCTGATATGCAGCTCAGAAGATTATTATTTGCAATGGAAAAACCAAATGGGAAAGTTTCAAGATGCCATAGATGAAATATTTGTACATGACTGATAATTACTCTAATAACTACTAATTGTAATCATGGTATTTCAGAGCAAACTATTTTAGACAGATCCAGATTACAGCACACCCACAGCAACGTTTGCAAAGTAAACTCATTTATGCATAATGTATTATGCTGCTTATTCGCCTTGTAAGTAAGAAGTTTCTGGGTTTGAACCTTCAAACTCAAGTCTTTCAGCCGGGGATTCGAATGTTCTCCGTGTGTTGATTTGTGATTTTACAATGAAAAGAAGTAAAAGCATCCAGTCATTGTGTTCTTAAGATATTTACAGTCATACAGCTTTAAGTTTGCTTTTCAGGAAAATTTTAACGCAGGTCGTACGTCAAGTTTTGAGCCAAAATCCAGTGAGTCTCTGAGTCTTTCTAGATCCCAAATATCTTGTGAGAATTGCAGCTCAATCCAACAGAATCAACATGGAACTTTTCTATAAGTTGGACATGCATGAACACCAAAAAGCTTCGACAGATGGATGAACCAGCGAGTTTCTATTTCTGTTTCTGAGAGGGCTTCATGTTCAGATCCTGCTGTGGCTCAAACTGGTGTCCAGTCTTGGTTCGCATTGAATTTTAGGACTGCAGTGGGAGAGGAGAAAGTGACGAGCTGCTGAGCTGAATCTCTGGTAGACCAGATGCTCTGCGCTCTCCCTCCCGCCACGATTCCCTCGATCCCCCCCGCTCCCCCTCCCCAACACCCCCCGTGTCCTCAATCGCTTCTGACAGCGCTTCACGAATAATCGGGAGAGGAGCTATGCTGAGTTATTAACTCCCACCCTCCCCTCCCCTCCCCTCCCCGCTCGCCTCCTCGTCTCGGCGGACGTGTCACATGCGCTCTGCCTCGGCTTCTCCTCCTGAGAATATTTATGGCTCCCGAATCGGAGCACCTCACACGCCTCCCTTTTCAATTTCTCTGCTCTCATTCGCCGTCTCTGTCCCCAAATCAACAGCGAGGCTTAGCAGGGAGAGCGGCGCTGCTCTGAACAGCTCTGGGTTGTGTGTTTTTTGTGAGTAAACAGTGGATCATAATTGGGAGAGATGCAGCTAATGTATTCAGAAATATATGAGAAGAATCTGGGTTCATCAGCATCGCTGAGTTTATTAGGGGCTGTAAGAGATTCATTTCTTTTTCATCTGCAGGATTTTTATTCTATAAATGAGTGAAAGATAGTTATATCAGCTACAAAAAGAAACAATTTCCTCTTTCGTTTTTGACCAATCACATTCTGTTTATGTTTAAAGTGCAGCAAAACAGTGCTGATTGGTAAAAAATGTCTGTGATGTGAGATAGAGAGGTTTATTTTTTCTTTCTTTCCTGACAGTAGAGACCCACTACAAACCCGGAGGACAATCAAAGCTCATTCAGCTTCAGAAGGACGACAACAACAACAACAGCTGCACCATCAGCACCGGCAACGGCACCGGAGAGGAGTACGAGAACTACGACGAGCTGGTCGCCAAGTCGCTGCTCAACCTGGGCAAGATCGCAGAAGACGCCGCCTACCAGGCCATGACCGAGTCTGAGATGAACAGCAACTCTTCCAACAGCGCCGGGGAGGACGAAGACGACGACGAGGACGACGGCAGCGATCAGGGCGACAGGAAGGGCGAGCTGAGCGTGGACCTGGACAGCGATGTGGTCAGGGAGACGGTTGACTCCCTGAAGCTCCTGGCGCAGGGCCACGGTGCCATGCTGCCCGAGGACGGCTACCCAGAAGGCACCTTGGTGGACGACGGCGGCCATGCCAACGGGCGGCCCGGGTTGGGGGGTCGGGTTCAGGCGGACGAGAGCGAAGAGGAGGTTTGTCTCAGCAGCCTGGAGTGTCTGAGGAACCAGTGCTTCGATCTGGCTCGGAAACTGAGCGAGACGCCCGACCGGCCCGTCCACCACAGCCTCCACCACCAACACCAAATCCAAACAGACCAGCAGGTGGTGCATCACCTGAACAGGTGCGTAACCTCTGGAGACTCTTTAGATTGTGTTTCCGTTGATCTTTGTGTGGTATTTGTGGACAGATCAAAGCTTTGGCATTTCCTCTTTGATTTAATGGTTCAACAGTTAGAAGGCTTTCAAACTTTGAGACATGCCTCCCCAGAGGTGCAGAGAGAGACGCGAGGCGGATAATGTTGGAGGTGAAAAGAGACAGATGCCTAACGGTGCTCTAAAAACAGCAGGATGTTAGTTATCGAAATTTGGCCTGCTGATTCGGCCCCTCATCCAAACGTTCAACAGTGAAGAGACGCAGCTCACGGAGGCGATTTAAATACTGTAAAACTGTTCGTGCTTGAATGTGACAAACAAATGAAAATAACATCACAAATAAGCATCCAAAAAAAAAAATTATATTTCCAGAACTTCACATTTTCAAGCGACGTCTAACAAAACTGCTGCAGTTTATGCTCACTTGGCAGTGACTCACATCAGTATGTGATGTAAATGAATGTCCTGTGTTGCACTACGAGAGCAGAGACGTAGCTGACAGGTCATCCACCTCGATTAACAGTCCGCTTCACTCCTGCTTCCTGACAGCGCTGTTGTTTTTGTTGCCTTTCAAAAAATGTCATCAACATGCCGTTTCTGTTAAAACGCCATCTGTTTGTGTTTGTGAGACACAAATTTGCTTCGGTCAAATGCTGTGGGAATTAAAACTGACGTGAATCCATTAGGATGTTTGTGTCATTGAGAGGAGGTAGACTGTTAAAAACCAGGTAGGTTTATTAGACGTCCTCACAGAAATATGTGCCATGCTCGAGGTGTGGTAGCGTTGCCTCCCCCTTCAAGATTTCAAGAATTTATTGTCATATACACGACAATTTACATAAAACAATCATTGGCAATGAAATTCTTACATCTAAGAATCTAAATCTAAATTTAAGGCTCTCGGAAAACAGTGCCAAAGAAACGCTCAAGCAGACAGGACAGTTTGTTTCTGGGGTGACCGTCTTTGGTGCAGAGATCGTCCATGGACGGCAGCTCCGTCCTGGTGATGTGCTGAACCATATTTTTGTGAAAAATAATGTAAAAGCTTTGTGAAAGTGAAAACAGATTTTATTGGGAGGTCAAATGTTTATTCTGGATGTTCTGTCGATTTAACAGAAACAATAGACGATATGAAGAATAAGCTGTTCAGACTTAGTGCACCAAATGTTTGAAATCTTTACAGCAAAACTGCACCAAACATCTTTCTATCAGTGACTGTCTGGAACAAAAACACCAAACAATCACTGCCTTCCTGGACACACTGTTATTTCTCCGGGAACAGATTTGGATCTTTTCTGACTCACCTTAGCAAATCAAAGTTTTCCATCATTGGTCATTTCTGGTCCTGCTTTCAGGTACGACAGCTGCCAGCAGGGTGCGCAGGGGGAGCCCAGGTCTGTGGAGCGCAGCTACTCCGACATGGTGAACCTGATGAAGCTGGAGGAGCAGCTGAGTCCGGCGTCCAGAGGTTACCCGACCAGCTGCAGCCAGGAGGGCGACGAAGACACCACGTCAGTGGCCTCCGACCGCTCGGACGAGACCTTCGACATGGCCAAAGGAAACCTGTCGCTGCTGGAGAAGGCCATCGCGCTGGAGTCGGAGAGGGCGAAGGTCATGAGGGACCGGATGGCCTCGGAGAACACGTTTCCCCGCCGGGATCATCATCATCATCGTGGCCACGGAGAGCACAGCCCGAGGCTGAGCAGCGCCGCCGAGGAGCGCAAGTCCAGGATGCACCACGACGGGTTAAAGAGGGCGTACTACCCTAAAGGTAGGCAGGAAAAACCCACACACTGACTCTTAATGTGCCGTTATTGATCCATGCTCTGCAAATCTGTGAGGCTATGTAAGTTTACAACCACGAATCATGTCATAGACACAGTTTTAGGGTACGAACGTGTCCGCTGCTGTTTGGAGCTCACACAAACATGTTATGAAATCGAGTTTAGTTTCTTCGTCCACGTGGTCCTACACTCAGATATTTCACATCTGGGAAAGAGAAACTGTTGTCTGCGAGGTTCTTTCATGCCAAGACTATTTTTACCACCATGGCTGGACTTCCAGAGGCAAATTTAGTTCAGTCAGTGTGCAGCTCTGCACCATCAATTTATCATCAGGCGCCTGAACAAAATGATCTTATTACAGTTTTTCAGTTAAATGTGTCGAGAGGTAAAAAAAGGCACATAATAAGAAAAGAGACCCTGAAAAAGTAGCAAAATAATGAAACCAATGAAAACAGTTTGTTGTCTACAAAACTTGAACATTTGAACCGTTTCCACAAAGTCGTCATCGGATCATGTTTCCTCACCAAAGTCTGCCAATTTCATGTTGCCGCTTTGCATCACATTTGACCTGAATCAGATTTTACTCCAAAAATCTGACCCCAGGTCAGCTGGGAGGAAGTTTATCTTGCTTGCCTGACTTGCTGTAACCCTCAACCCCACAGCAGCTGCAGGCTATCAGCACTGTGGCAAAAAAACACACACAACTGTAACTTTAATGTCAGTCTGTCTCCTGCCTGATTCAAACGTCTGTGCACATCGCTGGCTGAATGACTCTGAATGACCCCCGGCTCTTATAACCTGTTAAAATCCCATTTTGTTATTTCAGAAATGCTGTACATGGCTGCCGATGAGATAATGGGTGCTCATTTTCTGCATTCAGGACCGACACGGGGTTTTTTGCAGATGCATGGCTTTCCTCTGACAGCAGCTTATGTTGTTAAAATAGGCCGGTGTGGGAACATCAGACGGCCGGCTTGTCAGGCATGAGTAATGGCAATCTGCACGGCCCGTTAGGAGAGCAAATCTATCTGTGGGACGCTATCTGCGGCCTATTTCTCTAAATCCACTCAAATACAACCCCGCGGCCGCCGGGGAGGGAGCTGTGCAGCCATCAGCCTCACGACACACTCAGATGGGCTTCACACTGCTGCATGAGCACACAGGATGACTTTGTGAGCCTACAGGAAGTTTTTATTAGTCCGCAGGAAAGCTCTCATTAGGATCAAGAACCGGACCAAGGACAGAAACCTCAGCAGCTGACTGGAGCTGATTGTTGACCCGAATTCTCACCCAGTGTTCGCTGATTTCCTGTTGGAATTTTTTGGGGTTTTCCAAACCAAAACCACCCAATCCAATCAAAAACACACAACAAAAACACACAAAAGACACATCTCTCCCACGAGGAAGCTGTGGTGGCTGCGAGGGGCCGTCGTTTTTCAGAATGATAAAAAACAAACAAACGTGGATTTAAGAGTTTTCATTTTGACCACCAGCAACTTGTACTACTTCACCAATCTCATGTTGGCATTTATCTTTAGCAATCTTTCATCAGTATTTGTGGCTAAAAAGATGACGCACCCATTTTAATGCAGTGAAAGCTCAACTAAACAAACATGTAATGAGGCGGTTTGGTCTTTTGAATCCAAAAAACGTCTCTCTCTCTCATCCTCTCTCTCCTCTCTGTGTCCCTTCCAGACTCTTCCAGGGGGGAGAAGAAGGAGAGCAAGTGTCCGACGCCGGGCTGCGATGGGACCGGTCACGTGACGGGTCTGTACCCACACCACCGCAGCCTGTCCGGGTGTCCTCACAAAGACCGAGTCCCTCCTGAGAGTAGGTCCCACTGCCTGACGACGGCGTTGTGACGACAGTCCGACAAGTCATTTCAGCGAGCGCGTCGCTTCAGTCTGATGTCGTGGTTTCAATTTTACAGTCATTTCTCAGAGGGGAGCTGATTTTAAAACAGGAAGCATCTTATTGGTGGGGAAACTGAAGACCCTCAGATTTTCTGTGCCTGAATAAGATACCTGGTAAAGTTCACCTGGCTAGTTAACATTAATATCAAGCTTTTGGCTCGAACTGATTTTCGACAGCTTAGTGTGGCTGGGAAGATAGCAGAGTTATAAAATGGTTTCTTTCTCTTTATTTTTAGCTGAATGAGTCCATTCACGTTGTGATGTTCAGCTTATAATTACGAGCAGCTGAGAGTCAGTTTCACAGATTTACTTTTGTGACGGTGATATTGAGTATTATACATGAAAGTCACATGAAAATAAAACTGAATATTAACTAATTAATTTGATTCAGGTTAGTAAAATGAGTTAAATACTGTTTTTTATGTGAAAAAAACTAAAGGTAGCTATTTATCTGGTGGTTATCTGATGTTGGAATAATTCCTCCAAGACAGAAAAACACAGCATAAAGTAATGTTCATGCAGATCTTTCATCTTTAATTTAACCAGAATCATTTTACCTCTGAGAAATGTGTGTATATCTGAAACCATAATCATTTTTTATTTTTCCTCTAATAAGAAATCCACCCATGACTTATTATCCTTATTATCACCATATAGAGAAAAATGGCTTCTATCAAATGGTCTTCGTGATAGAAGTTTATTTGCTGGTCAGACTGAGATAAAGTCACTTTCAAAACTACATTTACAGTGATTTAAAGAATTAATTCTGATATCAAATGACTTGTTGGACGGACTGTGTGGCAGTGAAAGCTGAACTATGTTGGGCATGTTTTCTGTCCATCCGCCCTGCATGACTCTGCATTCGTGTTGTGTTGGAGATGTTTTATAGATGTGCAGGGTTTGACTTGGTTAAAAGCTGCAGGTGAAGATTTATTTGCAATGCTTTAAATCTGAATTGTGAACATAATCAGACTGTTAGTGGTTTAAACGCCAAAATTCGAAGTCAATCCTGATCGCTGCAAAACATTATCAAGTAGTTTAAAAGACGGCTGAACTTTGAAAACTTAATTTAAACACACTTTCTTTCTCTTAAAAGTTGGTAGCCTTACTGGAGCGCAATAGAAAGGTTTTATTCATTGGTTTTATTTTTATTTTTTCCTTTTTGTGTCCTCCTTTTCTTTTCTTCCTCCTCATCACACCTGCCTGGTTTTGGTGTCTGTTTTGCTGATGTAACGTGAACGCAGCATGAAAAAATCAGTTTGATCCACCTGCTGACTGCGAAATCTCACAAAACAACCTGCATGAGAAACCTGCCGAACATCCCACCCTGCTTTAAACTCACAGGTAACGTGCTACTTTAGATTAGATTAGACTTAATCTGGGTCTTGCACCTGCAAGATTTAATTAAGAAACATAAATTAAGAAATGTTTGGATACGTATAACAAGAAAATATCCAAATTAAGCTTTTTGTTCAATCTCAAAATCTGAGATGTGATAGCTGAGATAAGTTATCAAAAAAAAAACTTAATTGATGTTTTCCAGTTTTCTAGTTAGGACTGGATGGCGTGCTTTTAAATAGATTATATTTATGAAAAATATTTGGATAAATTAAGCCTTAATGAGTTTTCTTAAACTTCTTTATTACACAGCATGCAAAACTAGCAAAAAATAAAATAAAAAATCTACCTGTAATACTCAGTGTGAAGAAAGGTAAGAAAAGTTATCGCTCAGTTTTAATGCTCAATATTTGCACATCACACTGTTGATGATGTAACCTTTATAGTAAAATGATATTTAGCTCTTTTGATGCTAAAATCATGTTGTCCTCTCACCATCTGCACAGTCATCAGAAGATCTTAACAGTGCATGACAAACTTTTGCTTCCAGTATGTTCTCGTCTCATGAAATTTCATGAAACGAGCACGGCGATCAAAATGCAAATGAGACATGTGTTCCCCCAGCAGGAAAGGATTACATCGAGCAGGCATGACGAGAAACAGAGAGCAGACATTTACCTCAAATCATTCTTTGCAGCTTGAGACAAAAACTTTTCTACTGGGAGGGATTTTTTCTGTCATCATGTAGAACAAAAACCTGACAGGAAGTACGCGTTTCACTCCCTAAATGACGACATCATACACATAATCCTTTCGTGCTGGAGTTTGTCATTAAACTGTCGCGGTGTTCATCATCAGTTTCTGAGATGTGGTGATCAGTCGTGCAGCTGAACGTGTGCATGTCTAACCGTCGTAGCTGACGCTCAGTAACTCTCCTGTCTGCTCTTAACCCTCGCTGTCTTTCTCACCTTCTCCTGTCTGTCAAAGTCCTTGCCATGTATGAAAATGTTTTAAAGTGCCCCACTCCCGGCTGCTCTGGACGGGGTCATGTCAATAGCAACAGGAACTCGCACCGCAGGTGAGTGAGCGTCCTTCAGCCGGGCCGCAAACAGCCCAATAACATGGCAGGTTTACGCTACAAATGCTGTGAGTCTGCTCCAAAGAGTTTAAGATCAAACCCTCGTTTAGCAGCGTTATTTCAGTTAGTTTATTTTAACTTTATCTCCCAAACTGTGCAAAAACTGAAACATGAATCCAGCAACTTCATTCTCCACAAAGTGTCAAGTGCTTATT
>JBAJHX010000031.1:19345397-19373899 GCA_037176925.1 Amniataba percoides | reverse complement strand
TTCCAAATTGTTCGTGGGAATATTATAATAATATCATAAGGAACTTGGTTTTTGTTTCTTTGAGCTTTTTTTGTGTGCCGGCCGCGGCTGTTTGACACGAGTCGTGGCTGTCAGGATGAGCTCTGCTTTCCATTACACTAATTGTCCCTGTACAACCGCTCCGAGCCAAAGACGCTGCAGGCAGCACTCAACAAGACAGCAGGATGTCACTGCAGTTTGTGTGTGTGTGTGTGTGTGTGTGTGTGTTGTTTCCTACCTCCTTCGTCGGCATCAGCGTCCTCAACAGAGGACATGGAGACTCCCAGCTCCAGACACTTTTTCATATGAGCCTTAGACTTCATGTGCTTCGTCAGGTTTCCTGCAAACACACACACACAAATACACAAACACCATTTAATGACTAGACTTACTGGAAACCAGAGCTCGTTTGGCTGCATCGACACAAGAGTGAAAAATAAAGAGGCTGAAATGGAAATAGAAGCCGTGGAAGAAAGAACGAGGCCACAGAATTACAATTTACAAATGATACATAATTCATACATAATGTAATTTAATGGTGAAACGACTGAACTCGGTCTGAACTTTGCTTCATTTGGTTGGATGCAAAGACGGATGCATCAAATGTACATGAAGGGGGGAGGTTAAGGTTTGATAATGGCTTTTTATTAAAGATCAGATATCAGCACGTCAGCATCTTCAGCCTCTGATATGATGGAGGTTCCTGTCAGACCACAGCTACAAAAAACAGCCTCTCTGCATGTTTTATTCATTCGTTTTACCACTTTGATTCTTCAGTTAAAGCTCTAATGTCAAGTTTAATAAAAAAGAAAACCTTTCTCCTCCTAAAAAATATGATTGTTTAAAGAAAGTTTTGCTGCACAGCGATGATATAAATGATTTTATTTATGAATTGTTTATGATGTAAAGATGGCGTGAAAAAAGAAGACGTACCTTTCGTCTTGAAGGCGAAGTTGCAGAACTTGCAGACGTACGGCCGGACGTCGGTGTGCGTTCGGATGTGTTTCTTCAGCATGCTGGGCTTCTTACAGCGGATGCCGCACTCCTCGCAGATGTATTTCCCCCGACCACGACCACGGACGTAAACATAGTCTTCGTTGGATTTGTATCTGAGAGAAAGAACGAGTAAGACCGAATGTCTGTCTGTGAAATACAAATGCAATTTGTACAGTACAATAGCAAACAGCAACAAAGATTTTGACTCTAAAAATGCACAAAAAAATCCAGATTTCTTTAATACTGTCCAAATTATTAATATCATCTGGTGTGTTCCTTCATTATTATTCCCACAGTAAATATGGCAGCTCCAACACAGCAGGTTGGGACTCAGTCATAAAGGTGGCAAACCAACAATATACATATGTAAGATTCAGTATAACAGCATGATCTCAGGCTGCAAACAGGGAGAGAAATGTTCTCCATTTTTATAAAAAAAAATCTATTCCTTTCTTTGCTGTACACTCTGCTGACCCTCACTCAGAAAGGTCAAAGGTCAAAGGTCAGCAGGCCTGCAGCTGGTAGAGATTCACTGTTCTGCTCTCGGTCACAGATGTTGAAATAAGGGTTTCTCACTCTTTTCACAGCAGGAGAGAGGAAAACAACATGTGTGCTACCCAATATTATAAGAATTTTTTTAGCTGTTCCTTTAATCTTATTTCTTTACAGGATAAATTTACCTGTACAAGGATCTGGGAAACTGTTCAAATCAAACAAAAAGAAAAATCCCTCTTTCGTTAGCTTGGTCGTGACCTGCAGACACTGTTGCACAGATTTTTTTGTTTTCAGGAGCTAAAATGGGGAACAATGCAGCGTTCCACCTCTGGGTTTTGTGCTCATACTGCTCATGCTGGACATTTTTTTTTCCAGAAAAAAAAGATAACCGCAGTCCTTCTTCCATTCCCACTTATTCTTTTACAAGATTAAGAAAACCAGCACATGACTGTCAGACATGATTCTTTATCCCAAATGAGGCGTTGAGTGAAACAGCGGACACTTGGCAGCAGGATCAGTGATTGTCTGCCTGAGTCCGCCTGTCATGGAGGGAAATTACCACCAACCACCAGTCAAACGCTGGTAAATGTTGTCTGTCTTTGCTCTGCCGCAGATGCATCACGATGCATTTTTCAGTGCATTTAAAAAAAGTTATTTTCCTTGCGGTGAATCGTGTAGTTTCCTGTCCTGTCTGCAGCGGCTGGAGGAGCAGGTAATGGGTAGTTCGGGGCCTCGTGTGCTAAAAGGAGGTCAAATATCAGGTACATCAAACAATCCGTCTGCATCAGTGAGGGGAAATTTGTCTTTCAACTCCACCGCGGAGTGGGAAATACCTCTGAACGCTCGTCTGAGTCGAGACGTTTACACAGCTGCGGCCAGTTACGAAAATGAATTATGATGATTATTTTGTTTTATTCTATTTTATTCACGGCACACGGTAAGATCATAAAGCAGATTCTCTTTCAAAACTACTGAAACTTTCAAGGGAAGAAATAATGGATTTGTTTTCTTTGCCAAAACTTGCACTGTGTGGATTCCTTTCATCCAGAAAGATTTCGATCCTGTCTTGTTGTTTTACAGGTATCGGTGTGTGTGTGTGTGCTTGGTACTGTGTATGTAAGTTCATGAGTGTATGTGTGTGTGTGTGTCTTTGCCTGGTCGCCCTGTTTGTATGCTTTTATCCACTTATTGCCTCTAAAGTGTCCTTTGGGGACAAAAGAGAATTACTTCACTGTCTGCTGCATTTAATAACTCCCTGCTTGTGGGTGTGTGTGTGTGTGCACGAGGGTATTTGCATGTTTGTGTGTGTCTGCACCGTCTGCTCCATTCGGTAACCTTGGTCTTACTGGCTCTACTGTAAGACTATAAAACGTTATGATACTGCTGGAATGTCTAAAACTACGGGGGTTTCTCCCTCATGCAGCCTTTATTTGACCATTTAGTGCACGTTTTAGGACAAATTCCTGTGCTTTCTATGTGGAAAATAAGCTTTACGTGACTCCAGTAACATCATAATTAATAATAATGGATCTTCTTGGCCACACTGCTATAAGCAAAAGCTTTTATTGCTTATCAGATCACTTCGTGGCATAATCATTGTCCACGTCTGAGGACGAAAAAGCAAACTCATCTTGGTCGAATGGAAAATTATCTTACCGCACACAGAATCTCAGTCCAATCCCAAAAAGTCTGACTAAACAATGAGTAAAGACAAATGCAGATCTGAACACTACAAATCAATCAAATCAAGTATAATCATGTCTTTTTAAGGTTGTTCATGTGCTATTTAAGAAGCTGGATGCATAACTTCTATGCAAAAAAAACCAATTGGGTCACTATTATATAAAAAGATTCACAGAATTAATACTATGTTGTTACGAGTTGTGAAATACAACAACATAAAATACATATAAAAGAAATCTAATAAGACATATAAAATCCAACTTCTCTTAAATAACATAAACAAAATAAATAAACTACAGTTGCTGATGTTGGAAAAGTGTGAAAAAGCTTTTACAATACAACTAATGAGGGAAAGATCCCACTTCACACCAGTCTATAAAAGTGAGAGCAAGAATTATGAAAGTCAACGTCCAATTACGGCGATACAGCTCAGGTCGTTAGCCTGTGATGGGTTTACCAGGCTCAGGCTCTTGGCCTGGCTCTCGCAGGCACAAATTAAGCCCAAAGAATAGGCTGTAAAAGGATAAGTCTTTTTTTTCTATACCTAAGAAGATTTTCAGATTAATCATAATGAAACAGATGTCCTTCAAGTTCATTTAGAGGTCATCTGAGTTCATTTTTGTCAAATATTGAGCTGTAAGGATAAAAGAAAGCCAAAAAGAAACCGGACAGCTCAGTTTTTTGTGAGTCAGAGGCCTTTTTTGGGTAAGGGGAGAGCAGATTATGTCCACTGAGGAGTTTTGATGTCTCATGTTCTGACTCAGCCTGAAATCCTCAAGTTTCTCGTCAAGCTGACCAGACTTCTGCTCTCAAGTCATCTCAGGTCTTGAGCTTATGAGTTAGAATTTAAACATATTAAAGCTCACTTGAAACCTGTCAGGAGTTGTTACTATAATGCATGATGCCACGTCTGTTAAAGATAAGAAAGAGCACAAATGCTGTAGTCCTGAGCTTGTTATCCCACCCTGCACTGCACTGCTTTGATCAGTAAGTTGAAATATTGATTCTTCACTCTCGCTGGTTTGGAATCAGGTTTCAACTGTTCTCTTTTTAAGCTGGTAATGTTACAAATCCCAGATCCCAAACACTGACAAAATCCAACCAATTATTCCTCAACTAAAGTGTCTGTCTGTGCACCAGATGTCACTGAAACTCCTTTTGTGCTGACAAAGAAACCAAACAAGCAACTGAAATGAATACATCACTGCAATGCTTTCAATAATGAAGATTTAGCATTTGTAGAAAATTAGACTGAGGTTAGGTGAGACAGTGAGTGTTTTTTGTTTTGCTTGACTTACCCGCCCTCAAAGATCTTGATGCGGGTTGGTTCGGCGGTAGGCTGTTTGACTGAGACCTCCTTCTCTACCTGCTCCTCCTTTGAACGGTCCCATGACACCACTCCCTTCATCTTCCTCCCAAAATTACTGACATCAACAGGCATCAGCTCTGGCTTCAACTGTAGAGACAAAAGACATAAAAGGGAAAGAGATGAGAAGAGCAGCACGGAGGGCAAAGTAAGTGATTAAGAAAAAACTGGATCATTTTTTAATGTTTCACACTTCCACCTCTCTTGTTTCTCTGCATGTGGATCCATGCATGCACACTTAAACATTATTCTTAGCTTGTTTGTGTTAAAAACGTTTGTATTTTAAATCGTTAGGACCATACCTGATCAAACCTCAGCTTCCAGGCAACAGATGACACCAGTTTTCCAGAGCTCGGTGGCGACATGGCTGCAGTCGTGTACATTGAGTCAGTGTTTCTCCTCTGTTTGGACCTCAGCAGGGCCAGTGCAGCCTTGGTGCTGAGGTTCAGAGGATTCGGGTTGTAAGAGCTTACACACCACGAACTGTACACTGAGCTATGCAAGGCCGCTTGGGTGCTGTTGGGTTTGGTGTAGTTCAGGAAACACCAGCTGACTCTGCTCATGGTGCGCAGGCTAGGAAACTGGAAAAACTGCTGGACATCAGCCACATCTGTGAGGAGCAGAGTCTGGCCCGCTGCTCCGGATAATCCGGCGCTTTGGTTGGCAGCAAGCTGAACCAGCATGCTGACAGGGATTTTACTAGATGTAGGCTGCTTTGTGTTGTCAGTGTCTTCTGCATCGTTGGAGGACACCATGGATTGGGGGCTGGAGTTGGGCTCTGGGACCGAATCGTCCACATCAAGCTCCTCTGGGGAGTCCCGGCCACCTGAAACCAGGGAACGGTCTGTGACAATCTGTAGAGGAGGAGTGTAGCTTTCGACCCGGGGTACATCAGGAAGGTGGGGGGCAGAGGAACGGACAGGAATGGCAATCTTGGTGGCAACAGGGAAGTCACCTAGGGGAGGAGAAGAGGTCATCCTTTCAGATTCATCCATGGAGCCTTCACTCTTCAGACGAGCTCGTTGAACTCTGCCTTGACCTTTCTCACCGCTTTCAGTTCCACTCAGCTCCACGGCACCCATCTCCTTAACAATCTGTCCATACATCCTCTCCTCTTTCACTCTTTTCTGCTGCTTTGTCTCAATGAAGAGTTCCAGAGAGCTGGCCGGGGAAAGCATGCGCTTGCTGCCTCCAATGCTGGATCCTGAGGCGTCTGTGGTGGATATGGTGCCTGACGTTAGTGACAATGGGATCCCTGTGTTCAGGCGTGGCTCTGGAAGTGAATCCGGAGCCTTCCACAGTGGGTAGCGTGGCATTGCGCCATCTGTCTGTCCCAGGAAGTGTGATAGGTTGAAACCTGCCCCACTTATGCCTCCTCCAATTGCACTAGGTGCTTTGCTGACGCTCACAACACCAACTGCAGGAGACATGTTGCTGTTGTCAGCGCCGGCTGGCCTGGCTGAACCTACTCCTTGTACCCCGCTGCCATGGGAAGTAATTAGCTGGCTAACACTGGTGTACATAACACTACCAAATGATGGCACATTGGTCTGGATCCGCACGGGAACCAGCATACCCGGCATAGAGGCTTGGGAGCCCAGGTTCTGGGTGGCAAAGACAGGTTGGATCTGCTGCAGAAGCATTGGGGTGGTGGTGGAGCTGGACAGAGAGTGTTTTGAGGAGAGGGAACTAAAGTTTTGCTGTTGTTGCTGGGACAGGGGAGAGGTGCGAGATGAGAAAGAGGAGGAGTACATCGGAGAGCCTTGATTTTCTGGTTTTCCCTCATGTGGCTGTTGATCATGGATTTGTTGCAGGGAGTGCAGTGGTTGTTGTTTGTGCATTGGATGTCCAGGTGATCTGATGTGGAGTTTTTGGAGTTGCTGCTGCGCCTGAAGGGTCAGCTGCTGTCTCGGTGTCTGACCAGCCTCCTGACTCCAGAAAAGACCTGGTTGCTGGAAGGAAAGGTAGGGCGGGGCACCCTGGTACTGCTGGATTACTTCCTTGTTCATGACCTCATGACCTGGATGTTCTCCCTCAGATGATGAGCCCTGGGCCTGCAGGCGATGCTGCTGGGACCTATTTTGGAGAAAGGTAAAAAAGTTTTTTTTTTCTTAAACTCATAATAAGTATTCCTAATAGTTGGAGAGCTATTTAGAGGGCACTGAAAATGTAAACTCGCAATAACAAATGAAAATACTTCTCGTACTGATAATAATACTTCACGCTTGTTAGTAATTTAATAGTTGCACAGAAAGACCCAAGCATTATTACCTGCCATAGATAGGTTCGTCCTGCAGGCTGTCCTCACTGATACTCTGCTGAAGGAGATGCTGGTGGTGATGTTGGTGTTGGTGAGATCCTACACCTGTACATAAAATATAAGAGTCTATTGGATGTAGTGTTTTATGAAATTACATTATTCCCTTCAAAATAATTCCTATATATTAGTTAATACAAATGTATAGAAATAGATATGTGTAACTATAACAAAGTATTTTCATCATGATATCACAATTTGAATCAACTATGAATTGAGTTCTTGCTGTATACAAAATACTTAAAACTTGTGTAAATAATTTAACAACAAAATTTTAGTGTTGTAGTTTGAGGCTTACCAGCAACGCTACTACCAACTCTCTTGTTTCTGCTGGCTACATCAGTGCTGCTGTGGAGGGATCCTGTTGAGCCAGGCCATGCTCCATGTTCCAGATTTTCTTGTTTAATTGACATCTCAGTAACTCCTGATTCCTGGGTGACTGCCTCTGGATAAACACTCAGCGATGCCTGTAAAAGATAGATATATATACATGTATTTAAGCAGGTTACTTACACATATAAACATAGGTCTAGTCACAGTGTTAAGTTGATATAGTGTAAAGAAATGTGGATGAGGTCAGGTACACGGGCATTCAAACTAAAGAATAACAATATTAAGGCTAGTTTAAATATCCAACTAGAGCTTCCAGTCTGTTACTTAAAGAATTAAGGAGATTTTATCTTACCTGTCTGACAAGATATCCCCGCCGCCGTTCCTTCATTGCAGAGGCACTGGAGTATATCTCGCCTTGTCTGGAGGAGGATAAGCTTCCATAGTCGAAGGATTTGCTTCGCATTTCAGGCAGTTCTGTGGGCAGCGTACATGGTGCCTGTTCTGATGAAGACCTCCTCATCTCCCTCTGCTGGTGGTGGCTAGAGTGACCACTGCCAGGGACCGTCAGGAATTCAGACTGCTTAGGACCACCAGATGCCGATGAGTCGTCCTGGTTCACAATTGCAAAGTAAAAAAGTTTTATTGGAAATGTAGGTACATGCAGGTATACAAAGGTAATTATAATGTACCATATCCATATCACTGTATGCTATGAAAACTATAGTATAATTGCTAAAAGGGTAGTTAAGATATGTGAGTATGAAATATAAAACGGAGTACCTGTTTGGTGGGTGAGACAGACTTCAGGCCTTCATCTCTGTCAAAGGACATGGAGAAGGAAGAGGAGTGAGACAGGTTGCTCTCCTGACTGGGGCTGCGAGACAGGCTGGTGCAGGTCGATTCAAAGCTCGATTCCCCAGACGAGTGCTCCATATCTGCAAGGCGCAGCCTCTTCTTCTTGGGTGGGAGCTTTTCCGATGGCATCTGGGAGAGCGTGTCACTCCTCTGTGGCAGCTGGAATTCCTCCACATGCTGCTGCTGCTTCTCTGGTTCCTTGGTCATGGGAGCTTCTGTATCTTTTTCAGGCTTGTCCGGCTCCTCCGTCACCCTGATCTCAGGAACTTGGATGTTGGGTTGTCGAACTAGTTTGTGTGGGATGTGATAAGGCTGGCCAGGTGAGGCTGCAGCTGACGAGGATGACAGGGAGGCCAGGTCACTCTCACTTTGCAGCTGCTGATCCATGCTCTCTGTCCTCAGTAGGGCAGATTCAGGACTCAGAGCATCTTCAAAGATCTCTGTATCGGACTGTTCAGAGTACTGGCTGGATGGAGCTTTATCTGATGGCTGATATCCTGGCTGCTCAAAGGACTCTGACTTCTCAAATGAATTTGGCCGGCTGAGGGAGTTGGTGTGCTGGATGACTGATATGACATTCCCAACTCCCTTTCTGCCCTCAGAGTCAGTAAACAGTGCAATGTCCTCAGAGCACATGCTGGCACAGGTATCAAAGCTGTCAGACTGGCTGTGAGCACTGTGAAGAGAGCCCTTCCCTGTTGGAGTGCCTCTCGACCCATCAAGACTACCTTGCTTAATCTCATAGTCCCCTATCATCTCCACTGAACCACTACAGCTGCTGTCACAGTGCCCAGGGCTGTCCTCTTCATCCCCAACACTCTTCTCTTTCCTCCTTTTTCTATTTTCTGACATGCTAAATTTCGTACCATATGGGCTGTAGGCAGTGTGCTCTGGGACTCCTGGACTGCGCTCGCCAATCTTCATTCCCAGAGAAGAAGCTAAATTCTTGGGCATGTGTCCATAGCCATCGGCCTCTCCTACGTGGGCTTCATTGGCTGAATGTTCAAATGCAGCCTGTCTTGTGAGTCTGCGAGGCGGGTAAAACACGTCGTCTGATGTCATCATCTCATCGAAGGAGTGGCTGCCTCGAATCGCACACGACGGCACACTAAGGTTGGGAGGGGAGGAAGTTGGCATGGAGTTACTCCTAATAAGAGGCCCAGAATCTGATGGAGGCTCCAGAAGACCTGTGCTGCTTTGACAGGGTCCTGTTGTATACTGCTTGGGATCTCCAGAGACTCCTACATCCCCTCTGAAACACATACGATCCTCAGCTATCTTTGCCATGTCCAGAATAGCACCTGATTGCTTTAACCCAGCCAGGCTGCTGGGGTCTGCTCCTGCCATGCCAACTGTGATAGACTGTCTGGATCTGGAGTTGGGTCGGTAGTACCAAGTCCGACCAAACATAATCTCTTCGTACGTCTTGACATTAGTATTTGGCGGGCTGATCTGCTGCTCTGCGCTCTCAGAGCGTGAAAAATAGCCAGAGTCTGTGCTGCCTTTGCTGTGAGGACTGAGGAGGTTCAGGGACTGGGACATGGCAGAGTCAGAGTCCTGACCTTTTTTCTCATTCAGCCTCAGGGCCAAACGTTGTTTGATGGTGGGGGAGTCATCCAGTGAATGCGCTCTTCCGCCAACCTGTGATGCCAACATGTGGTGTGACCCCTTTATGTCCTGAAAGGGTGGACACTCCATCCCTGTGGACGGGACTCCCACAGGCTTGGGGATAATAAGGATAGGCACTTTCATAGACCCCACAGGCAGCTCTTCAGCTGAGTCAGCATATGCTGGTTCCACACCACCTATAAAGTGAGAAAGAGTGGAGCATGATAAAGAAAAGTAGGTAAGTATGCAAAGTAGAGCACAAACAAGCAGGATTTAGTGCAATTTTGAACAAGATGAACAGTTGATTACAAATACATCGTAAAGTAAAGGCAAAGTAAAAATCTCAGTGTCCTATTGTAAAATGGCAAAATTGAGAAAATAAGAACCTGGTCGATACCAAGAAGTTTATGCATCAAAAACCTTCAAAAACGTATTATTACTGTATACTTAGTTTTATTGTATAATTAAAGAAGCTCAGCAATTTTCTGTATGATTATATGTGACCAATAAAACTTGAACTTGAGCCGATGTCAGATGTGTTTTTAGGCTTTTTAGGGATTTTTTTTCTGGATGGCACTCAGGTTTTTTAAAATGTGTTGTCTGGAGGGAAAATTACCTGTATTCTTGTCAGCATCAAAGGAGATCTGTGGGATGGGGCTGTCTTTGTCTGTCAGCATGGTGGAGCCCTCCACACCTTCCTCATCTGTGTCAGTACTCTGCTCTCCATCTGAGTGGACCTCGGCCTCGCCCACTGGGGATGCCTGGTCCATGTCCCCGCTGCGAGCCACAGCTAGCTCTGAAAATGGTACGAGTCCTGCCTTGATGGCATGAGCATGAGACTTGCGATGCTTGTAAAGGTTGCTCTTGGTTTTGAAGGAAAAGCCACAGGGAACACAAGGATACGGTCTCTCTCCAGTATGTGAGCGGATGTGCTTCTTCAGGACGCTGGGCTTGGCGCATGCTCGACCGCAGTAGTGACAAATGTACTTACCAGGCTTTTTCGGCTTCTGCTCTTTTTTGCTGTAGCCCTCCTCTCCAGGCTCAGGGCCTGACTGAGAATACTGTCCGAAGGAGCTGGGTAAACTGGGGGATTTCTGGCGGGGAAACCTCCCTCCCCCAGCCCCATGAGGGTGAGTGTGTCCAGGGTGTCCTACAGGGTACAGGTCATCTGAGGGCAACTGGCCCGCAAATGGCCAAGCATGAGGCTCCAGACCTGGCTGGGGTTTGGCTCCTGAGAGGAAGCGTTCAGTTTGAGGGTGCTGAGGGTACGGCTGGCCCAGCTGGTAGGAGTATCCTCTTGGAAACCCCTGAGCAAAGGGGCCCTGGGGGTCTTGAGATGGCGGGCCTCCTATGGCCCCGACTGCAGAGGGTCCAGATAGCAGCTTTCCAGAATTCCCTGTAAATGCGTACTTCTGCTGGGGTGCTGATCCCCCGGTGGCACCACATGGCAAACTCTCGCGATGTTTTGCCTCTGGGTCAGCAAAAGTGCTTCGTTTGGTGGTTGCAGAGGGCTCTGAAGCCCACTTTCTTTGTAGAAGCGTCTTATCCTTCGCTGGTTCCTTGTTAGAGCATTTCTGCCCAGTGGCAGCTGACTCACGAGCCTCCATATTCGTGAAGCTCTTGTGTGGTTTAGAAGGGGGAGGAGAGAGGGGATGGTGGGGGGAGTAGGGAGGGTAGGTTGTGAAGGGTTACAAGGTCCCAAAACTACCAGGCATGATAGCTGAACCTTTGAGGGCTGCCAACGAGTTCACAGAAACAGGAAGTACCCGTCCATTGCTGAAATAGACTGATTGTAAAGCCAGGCTGGAAACAGGAATTAGGAAGTGAAAATAAAAGGGGAGCTTTAGTGGGTAACATCAGAAATATGTCTCTCCTTTTGCCATTTTGTAAACACGCTAATGTTGCTGTGCGTTGTCTTTCTGTCCAGTTCATCTAAAGGCAGAAGAATCCTTGAGTGATCTGAGGGACACAAAAACATGAAAAAAGTTTGGTGACTTGTTGAGCACATTGTAAGTCAGCAGTGTGTTTGAAAGGTTTACAACACAATGAACATAATCAAAAGGTAAATACTAACTTTTCTTTTGGGAAAGTGCTTGTAGGTCCTTTTTCTGTAGCTTCAAAAGTAATCCAGTTTTCTCACCAAGACACCTGCAGCAAAACAAAAGAGCTAATTAGTTTTGTTATCCGCAATGATCCATTAATACAACCCAAAAGTCATTGAGAGATAACAACCTAAAGCCTAAAGATCTCCCTCTTACCATGAGCTGTGTGTTGAAACCTTGAAATGATTTACACCAAGATGTAACATTTCAGCTGCTGAGAACAACACCATACACCTTCTTGTACAGAAAAAGACTCACTGAGCTGTCGAGTACACGCCTGATGTGCGAATGTAAATGTCATTGATTGCTCAGTTCGTTTCTTCACACTGGAATCCATCTGTGTGTTTTGCCTTCTCCACCCCTTCCTCCTCCCTCCCGCCCTCCCTCCTCCTTCCACTCAGTGAGTCACTGATGCAAAGCAAACCCACGCTGTTCCTAAAAAGACACAAAGGCTTATAAATAGCGCTGTGGAAGTGACGTCGGAGTGTCATAATGTGTGTAGGCGTCCAAAAAGGCCAAGTCGAAGAGCAGCCATCAGCGCTAGCACCTTTCCTTCCTCTCTGGGTGTCACAGTCTGATCTAACTATATATATAATATACTCGGTCAAAAAGCAAACAAGAGAGCACACACACACACACCCAGAAACAAAAAGACACACACACATATGTAGGTACAGTACTTGCAAGCATTGCGACTGCACTGCAAACACTGCAGTGGATCGTGTGTATGTGTGTGTTTCCGTTGTTTAACGTTTCTTAACCACACCAACACCTGACAGCAGAAGAAGCACAGAGCTGCAGAGCACACACACACACACACATGCCTGCTGAAGTTGCATTTTTGCTTTGTGTATTCTCATCTCAGGGTTTAAACAACCTCCCTCGCACTCTGATTGCGACACACAAACAGACGCTTTCACATCTATATACACACACACTGTGGCCTCGGTGCTGGTAAGCAGGGCTCAATGACGTGGGTGTCTGGGGGCCCAACGTGAGCTCTATAAATAGCGATTGAGGAAAACATGCTGTATTCTTAGCAGCAGGAATGTTAACTTTGGGCTACCTTGTGTTTTTCACATGTACCCCCCTTTCAATCACACTCACACAACCACACAAACACACCAGAAACATTAGCTCAGGCCTGGGTCATATTTTCGTGTTTTCCATGGTGTTAAGAGTGCAAGAATGTGGTCTGAAACCCAAAGGACTGACTCCTCGAGAAACAATGTGTGTTCACTTTGGCCAGCACCAAAACTCAGGGTGATGCAGATTGGCTGGTGGGGTCGGTCAGCTGACATAATTTCACGTAAATGTAGACACTTTGTGGTGATGACACGGAAATCAAGTTGGTGCTAACAATACAGTGTGTGGTACTATTCCCTCAAAACACACCAGCATCACAGCGTCAAGGCTTACGTGTCATTCAACGCCTGTGGCATCAGCATCGATGTGTCGCGTGGACTAAAGAAGAAATAAAAACAGTAGATGTAGATTAACGGTATGACGATGGGGATTGGTTGGTTTCTGTTGTAAATGAAGGATTCAAAGTTGGCCCCTCCTCTCTGTCAAAAAGCCTGTGTGCTTACGATTCAGCCCACATCACACCCTGTTAATGACCGGGAGCTACAACACCACCGCCCAAAGGTTGACACCCAAACCATCCACAACACAGCAAATAAGAGAAGAGAAAATGTGAAAATGAGATAAGATCATTATCTCTGCAGGTATAGACACCATCACACACTTCCAGAGGGCCTGAAGAGATGATTGGAGAGTCTCTACACACTTTTTTTTGGGAGATTTGTGTTGAATGTTTAATTTCAGGTTCAGTTTTAATCTACACATACATCACCTACATACACATATACACCTTTTTAATCACTCAACAGCCCAGTTTCTTGATTTTAAGTTCCACAAAGATCCACAGGAAGAGGAAGTCACATCTGATCCACAAAGAACGCGTCACTTCAGAAAAACAAAACCAAACACATGTATATATTGAAAGCTGGAATCACCACTGAAAGTTCAACCTTTGTTATCTCAACCCAAACACACACATTTAGCTTCCTTTCAGTATCATTATTATTATTATTACAATAGTACTGATTTTGTCTCCTGAAGTCCTCAAAAGTCAGACACTTACTGTTACTCTTGCTGCCATTTGGGGTCACTAAAGGATGAACCTGTTGCAGCTCCACTGTCTGCTATCACACACACCTCGTCAGCTGTCTGACCTCCTGACACACACACACACCCATAACAACCCATCAGCAGGTTTGACCTCAAAGCATGCAGATAATTCTTGGTTAAACTCCAGTTTAATTTTACGTAAGGTGACTGGTTTTGTAATGAAAAATGTTGAATGGTCGCAGTCTGCAGAGTGAGTGGGAGTGTGTAGTGAATGGCTTACATAAAGCTTTATTCATACGTGCACCGACACAACCTGCCCCAGTTCCTGTGCGTAGGAGAGACATAGCCACTGGTGTGTTTGTGTGTATGAGCGTGGGAAGTGTGCGTACCAGTTGTGTGTGTGTGTGTGTTTGTGTGTAGGCTGGCAAAGGGCATGACGAGACACCCAAGTTGTAGGTAGGTCAGAACAAGGCGCGTTCAGAGGCTACACTTAGAGGTAAAAATAGTAAGGCACACACACTTGAATGCTCGCACAAAGTGATTTATCAGAATGCTTTAAATAACCAGAGTTACTTAACATAAAGGTGCAGAGATCAGCTCAGCTTTCACAGACATGGAAATAGATCTAGGTGATGTTTTACACCCTGCTGCATGCTTTTCTTAGAATATCAGAGCCGATCTGAGTGTCTTTTCTGATCTGAGTGTTCATGTGTGGGCAAACTGAGTGATCCCAGCGACATAACGTCTGTTGAGTTGTTCCAATCGTAAGCGCACAGTTGGGATGTTGTGAGGTGAACGCAAACTCCTCCGTGAACTCACTCAACAACCGCTGACTTGTTTACGGTTACCATCAATCACAGCCAATCGAAAAGCAGCCCGGAGAGTTTAAAAGGTTCTGATAAAGAAATAAAGATCATAACTAGACTGTTTAATTAGTATTACTAACATTTACATCGGGTTGAGTATACTATGATATGTTTAGACAGCTGATATAATTCCTGAGTTTCCACATAAATATCTGTTTTTATCATATCACAGTTGTTTAAAGGGGATTTATCGTTGCACATTAAATAAAGGAAGCATTAAGTAAAAACAGCGTACAGCAGGTGGAAAACAGCTTCAATAAATCTCTTTGTCAGGTGAAGTAGCACAACTAGCTGCTTTCTGTCACAAAAATAAAGACACAGCTGTTGAAGAGAAGTCTCCTGTTCAGAGCAGACACAAAGCAAAACACAAGTTAACTGGATGTAACTTTCAGAGTTAATGAAAGAAGTAATTACTGGGGATAAATGTGACTAAACAACAATAAAAAGGTGGTGCTACAAATCAAAAACCAAAGCTGTGTGTATTCACAGCTGAGGCGAGTGTAAACTTTACTTTGAGAAACAAGATTTTCTCCAAAATGTTCATTTTTTATGGAACAAAAGAAGCCACAACACAAGCAGCTGCACAAACACTTTGCTCGGATACAGTAACATCAGAAATTGGCAAAAATGTCTTTATATCAGGAACTATTAGATTTTTTTTTGACGAGTGATTTTGTGTGTTTGGTCCCTCAACACCACATTTCAGACGTCAGGCCTGCGTCTCGTCTCCGTGTTCACCTCTCGCAGACGCAGACGTTCAGTGGAAGCTTGTAAACGAGTTGATGCACAATGATCTTTTCAGGAGAACCGAGGTGAGCGCAGGTACGCACAAGTACCCTCGAACGGACACACACACACATTCCCGAACCCCGGAGGTATGAATACTGTGTGGGCATCGACCGTGCAGCGAGAACAGAAGGCTGTGTGTGTGTGTGTGTGTGTGTGTGTGTGTGGTGCTCTATGAAGTGTGTGGGAGGCTGTTCAATCCTGAGGGCCGAAGGCACTTTCTCCCTCCCTCCCTCCCTCCCTCCCTCCCTCTCTCTCACTTCATTTCATCCGGCTTCATTGGAACGACAGTCGGGAATAATGTTGCCAAAACGACACGATAATAGATCAACATTTGCACAAATCCCCTTCCCTCCTTGTATCATTATCAGAGCGTGTGTGTTTGAGTGTTTCAGATCAGGGTTGCGATGCATTCACTGCTCCCTGGCTGACACACACACACACACACACACACACACACACACACACACACCAATAATCCCTCTCCTACAGTGTCGTATTCAGATATGCAGTAGATAAGCCTCTCATTTACTTTCATTGAAAGACTCAGACTGGGACAGAGCTGGTTTCTGGTGTAACTGTGTGTATTTGTCTGTGTGTATTTCTCTGTGTATCTCCCTGTGTGTGTGTGTGTGTGTGTGGTGGCTAGTTATTCTTAAATTGGCCCGGCAGGGTGCCGCATACCAACTGGAATGGTTTGAATTCCTGCGACACAAAAAAACAGGGAAAGTATCTTTGTCCGTCTGTGGGCGTTCGAGTTCGTCCTGCCCTGTCTGTCACCCTTTTGCATATGCAGCATAATCATAAAGACCAGGAGCACAACACAAATAAACAATGCACACGCTGCGTGGGATGGTTGGTAGTCGATACTGTAGGATGCAAGCTACAAGACAGGAAACAAGAGGATAGAAAATAAAGACGGGAGACGAGGAAGAAGAACGGATACTGTACAGGAGAAGAAATGAGGACACAAATAAGGAGACAAGTGTGCAGGAAAGTGGAGGGAGGCATTGGGGAATAGAGCCGAGGACACAGATGAAGCAGAGATGGAAACAATAATGCTCTGAGGGAATAAGCACGCGGGGACACAGTGCAGGGAAAAAAAGGATGTATATGGGGAATAAAGTTACAGGAACAAGAGAGGCAAAGGAGGAAGCAGAGGGAATGGAAATGAGGATAAAGGTGATGAACAAGTGCAACAAAAGCATAAGTGATGATGAGGTGAAAAGAAAAAGATGCAGACAAAAGAGAAAGGACGTAAATGAGGGAACAAGGATGCAACAGAGTGAGGACACATGTAAGGAGGGACAAGATGCTGGAGAGGGTGAGAAAGATGTAGACAAATGAAGAGATCTTAAACCATTCACAGGTGAGGAAACAAACATCAGGAAGGATAAAAAGAAGGAAACAAGGACACAAATGAGGGAACAAGGACACAACAAAGAGTGCAGATATACAGCGAGGACTCAGGTGAGGTAAAGGTGCGTTGAAATGGGATGTAGCCGGTGAGGATGAGAGTCCTGCCAGCTGATATCTGGTTACTATACCACACACACACACACACACGCAGGTGCACATATAACAAATACCAACGTATTGACGGATTAGACACACACTCACACACACACAAAGGCCGGGTTCGTATTTCTGAGTGGTAGGCGAAGTGTTCTGGTACTTTGGGTGGTCAGACGCTGCGTAAATTATTTAAACATGTTACTAATGGTTTCCATTCAGTGATTAACCACTTTGTACAGCCAGAGAGAGAGAGAGGGGGAGAGAGAGGGAGAGGGCGATCGAGGGCAGCTGGCATTGTGTTTGTTTTTTGGCTCCGCTCTGTTTGGCCCCAACTGGACCGAAACCACACACACCTCCATTAAAACACCACCTTTGTTTTACCTGGAGGGAGACAGAAGTTACGGGAACAATAAGCTGGACTGAAGAGGTGTGTGTGTGTGTGTGTGTGTGTGTGTGTCTTTGAATGTGCACTGGGAATTGGTCCATCCGCTGGCACGATGACCGGGCGCTTCAACTGTCCTCCAACTGTGGATGTAAGTTAATGCTAATTCATTAGCCTGATGATAATTAGGCTGTCAGCTCTCACTCGTTCTTCAGCCTGACTTCACGCCGCTCTGCTGAAGTATTGTTCACGTTGGATTATTCCTGCCAGGTGAATAAACTCACTGTCACTCACCTGCAAACATTGAAACTTAAAAGAGATCTTTTCCTAACTCAGCTCCTTCTCCCTCACTGAACTTTACTTCACTAATCTAAACCAAACTTTATTCATACCAATCACAAAAACTGTTGTTTAAAATGCTCACAGCAGAAAAAAATGGAAATATTTTTCGGGTTCGGTGTGTTCATTGAGTTAAAAACACTTAAACTCAACAGCAACAACGAATGTATATCAAAACACTTTTAACTTCATTTGGATTGAACCAGAACTCACAATGAGCTCTAAAGTGAAACAGCACTGCGGTTTGACAGGATTATAATAATCTGTGCAAAACGTGAAGAAACGTCTGAGAGAAAACATCCCTTTTAGTTTCTGAGTGAAAACAAAAACAGTATGTGTGCGAACCGCAAGCGGGCCGACTGCAGGTCGCTGCGAAGTTAAATTTAAAACATTTTAAGACCTTCCCGGTGCCAGTCCAAATAAAATTTAGAGCCAATTTCACCCCCCGCCAGTAGTTTTATAAATAAAAATACACTTGCTCAGCAGTTATATTACAATACCTGCTTTCTTACATCAGGCCAGGTAAAAGTTTTATACAACTTTTGTGCTGATAATTAAAAAGTCATGTGTGAAGTATGCCGTTTGCAAAAGGATCGCTCTGAATTGGAAACATGGCCGCCCGTCAGCCCCCTTGAGCAAGGCACTCGAGCTCAAGCTGCTCCGGTGAAGACCGTCAGCGGGGGGCTGCGGTTTAACCAGGAAGCTCCCAGCAGGACGTGAGCGCGACTTTATGAGCGTGAAGAAGATTTTAGCAGGAGGGGAACACGTGGATTTAACAACTGATCCAGCTTCCCACTGCTTCGAAATGCAGCATCGACTCCGACTCGCTGCTCGTCAGCGTTCAGGAGGAATCAAACCACACGAGTCTCTGTTTACATCCCACAAGTTATAGGACTTCACCACCTGTTTGTCTTCTCCACTTTTATTTCTGTTGCTCACTTCCTACATTTCCCAGAGAGCAAACTCCAAAGAAAGAGAAAAAAAAGAGCCTGAGCTCTTTGCCGTCACCTCTGGGTTACATGTGTAGGTGGACGGAGAGCTTTTTCCAGCTGAAATAAAGTGAGACTTTCTCGTAACCCGTTCTGTCTTTTACTGGAGCTGCATTGGATTTCACTCTATTTTCTGCACTTGTGGGTGCAAAAAAAAAACAGCCTCTCTTCTTCTTTTACAATGGATTTTTCCCTGCGAGAGTGTTGAACCACGTCGAATGAAGGCAGCGATGGAAAGACGCTCGTTGAAGGAGATTTATTCTCTCTGAAGGACCAACGTTAAAATTATCTATAACAGGGGTATTCCGAACATTATACTGCAAAAAATGTTAAAATGTTCAGAATAACATTAACAATCAGCAATGAAATGATCAAAATGTTGTAACTTAGAAACAGTTTCAGTCTGGTGACATCTTTGTGCCAATTTATGCCTTCAAAAAATGAAAAGATGAGTTAATACTCTAAATATTCAGTGCTGAACACTGAATCTCTCTCTGCCCCCCCAAGGACTTGCAGCAGTGTTTCTCTCCCTCTTTTGATTCCTCTCTATCAGATAAAGAGGCATTTGGGTGCAAAATGTTTTTCAGAGATAATGAAATAAAAATGTTAAAAAAAAAAACATTACTGAAACAGCATTCAACATTACTGAGAGTCCTTGAGAGGCAGATATCACAATTAGAGGGTTTTTTTGGGGTGAAGCACTTTGGCCAGAAAGATGTGTGTGTGTTTTGCACAGTGGTAATCTTTTGCAAGATGCAATGTTCTTACTGAACTAAAAGCAAAACTACGATCATGGCAGCATTTAGAACAGCAAAATCTTCCATTTAAATGAGAAATCGGCACGATTAGCGTCTGATTGTGACCACATATTTGTGCTGGAGGTGTTAAACTGTGGGGAAGCTGACACACAGATGTGCCACGTACACAAATGTGCAACACCTCATTTCTGCGGAGTGCAAGATGCTCCATGTGGTCTGAAGTCAGCCCCGACACAAAGCTACTTCAGCATACGTCAGCTCGCCCATCAGCAGTCGCTTCCACAAACACGTGTTGATGCACAGAGGAAATTTTCACCAAACATAAACAAATAAATCAGCCAATAAAACACGCCATGAGAAGGCGTCTCTTTTCACGGTGCAGCGGTCGAGGTCTGAGTTCGACTTGAAACGTCCAAGTAGGGACTTGTGATTGGCCGCGGAGGCAGAACTAGAAATAGATCCATTCCTGAAACAAAAATACCATCACCTAAAAACTCATTATTTCACGTCTCTGGAGTCTGCACTCGCTGTTAAAAAAGCATCATTCCTTTGTCATCCAAGGGAGATTAAATCGCCTACTGTTCATGCCGGAGCGCCCATGTTTTGTTTTAATTTAGTGCTGTCAATCATTTGTTAAGCTGAGGCCTCGCTGCAGATCTGGAGGTGGAGAAAAAATAAAAAATAACACGACTGAAGAACAAGGAGGCATAAATGACAGAGAGAAGAGAAGAGAAGAGAAGAGGCTCTCCAGAAATGACTGAAATTAAATTTAAGACAGCATGAGGGAGATGAATCAAATGAACTTAATCTGAACTCTGCACACACAAACACACAGAACACACACACACACTTGAGCAGACAGCTAGTAGACAGTGATTTACAGCAGGTAGGAAGTCAATTATGCTACTGGATATTTCTGTCAGAAAAAAAAATATATGTGTGTGTGTGTGTGTGCCCTGAATAGAGTACGTGTGTGGGAGGCGGCAGCGCAGGCCGCTTTGCTGAGACAGGATGAGGGTGTGTGTGTGTGTGTGTGTGTGTGTGTGTGTGTGGGAGGAGGAAGTTCTTGGTGTGCCAAGGTTACAGTGCTGCTGCTGCTGAATTGCTGTTACAAAAGCCTCAGTTACACAACGGAAATACTCCAAACTTAACGCTGCTGTGTGACGAGAAAGGAATCAAACTTTGTGATATTTCACTTCACATTCACACTTTTTGTTTTATTTTCAATATCACCAACTAACACAAGTTTTCAGAGTGGATCTCTAAATGATGTTTGCATCCTGAAAATCCTCTTCTGGGAGGCGAAGCAAAAAGATCATCTGCACAACAGATTTTAAAAATAACATTATAATGTGCCAAACCATAAATTACGGTGCACAAATGACATGAAGCTGATAAAATGAAGTGAACATTAGAAGTGAATGGTTGTACCCTGCAGCTGACAAACAGTGGTGCCGTGTTTTACATTCCCACAGATTCATGTTTCACTTGTTGGCTTCTCTTCACGCACAGATGCAAATACTGTCCCCTGCGGGCTTCCATAGGTAATCTGTGGGCTGTAATTTCTTTTTTTAAAGGAATCTGGAGAAACTGAGAAGAAGAAAATGCTGACCGACTCAAACCGCCTGAACTAAACCAGAGAAACGTCCACAATGGAGGGAGGAGGCGCAGTTTAATTGGTCAATAAAAAAAACAATGTACAGAGAAAAACAAGCGAAAGTCAGATAAAGGAGGAAATATGGTTCTTCAGAAATGTTTGTAACTCTCAGATGAACTCGTAGAAAAGCCTGCAGGGTTTTAAGACGGAGAGTAAACAGAGGGTGAGGGTCTTTGTTTGTTTCGTTCATTGTTGTTTTCTTTTTTTTTTTTTTACTTTCCAGACTGGCCGGCGCGAGTAAATACAGAAATTTACCATAAAAGACAAAAATCTTCAAGTCACAGACCAAAACCACCCAAGAATGATTGGATATAATCCCAAATATGTGTGTGTGTGTGTGTGATATGTTAGTCAGTGACTGCTGTATTTGCACATGTGTAATTATGTGTGTGTATCCAGTCCTAAAGTCTTCAGAGGTGAAGTCACTCTCTGGTCTGTTTCAGCGCCGTCCAATGTACACAACTGACATATATGTGAGTGTGTGTGTGTGTGTGTGTGTGTGTGTGTGTGTGTGTGTGTGGTTTCAGCTTCAAATCTCACAAAGACTTCTTCTACCGTAACAGTCCCGGAAAAGTACCTCCAGCGTCACATCTAATAACTTGAGTCGCGGTTTCTTTGAATTCTCATGTTGACTTTATTGTGAAGGATGTTTTGTTCAATCATCTGATAAAAATGTGCAAACGCTTTCTGCTACTGTACAACAAAAAGGCTGTTCATGCCTGTGACATCTCAGACGGAGGCCTCCTTCTCTAATTTGACTCGCCCGTTGAATGAGGAGTCGACACTTCCTCCATCTGTTTCACATTAAAACGCTCATCGGGGAAACTCCGAGCCTCCCCTGGAAAACTTTTATTGTGAAACCTCAAAAAGGAAGTGTTGGTTTCCGTTAATAGGAGCTTGAAAGCGGAGCGAAGCCGGGCGTTAGTCGAATCAGTGCAATATTTCTGTTGTAAAAGCGTAAGATGACTGATGTGAAATCATGTTGAATTTTACAAACCAGCCATCAGGAGTGCAGGTGATTTTAATTTGAGCCTAATTAACAAAAATTCCTTTAATTAGTACTTTCCGAAAACACCTTCTGATGACGACTCTTTACTGTAAGTGTTGTTTCTTTTTCTTCATTTGTTCCTTTCAATATTTTGCTCAAAAAGGTGGATTTACTGTACAGCAGAGGCACACACACACACACACACACACACACACACTGTGGTTAACATAGGAAACATGATGTGACACAGCACCATTTCAGGCTGTTAAAGAATTCCATGTTCCTTGTTCTGTCTCCTGGCACACACACACACACACACACACACACTGTACCTACAGAGTTTTCTTTTTTCCGAAACAGCGGTTCTTCCACAGCTGTGGCTGTTTGACCAACATGTTTCCATTTAACAGGGAAAGCAAGAAGAGACGAAGAAAGAGATGGAGAGAGAGAGAGAGAGAGAGAGAGAGAGAGAGAGAGAGAGGGGAGGGGGGCTGAAGAGGTGAGGAGGGAAAAACAGGCGTCCTGTTGGTGTAAATTGCCAGTGGAAAAGAGAAGGCAGTCATATTTTCCACAGGGCTGTTGGGCCAGCCTTGAAACTATTACTGAGTTATCCCTGTGTGTGTGTGTGTGTGTGTGTGTGTGTGCGTGTGTGTGCGTGCATGTAGCTTCATTACATTTTCCACAACAGTTTGCAAAATACACCAGGAAGCAAGATGGACAGAGGAAGGGGTAGACGAAGAGTTTTGTGGATGGACGCTGTGTTTTTTTTTTTTTTTTTTTTACGATGCTCTGCGCTGTGGAAGGTTTTATAGTTTGTTGGAGGTTCTTCTGGTATCCAAGAACAACCAATTAGCAGCTTTAAGTTCCTCAAAGAACTCAGTTAGAGGGGTTGTCTTCTCTGCTGGTTGTTGGAAATCTGCAGCTCAAACTGGAAAAAAAAAAAAGTAGCTTTTCTTTCTGGCTAAGCTCCAGTTTCTGTGGCTCAGTACAGCCGCTCATTGAGGGTTTTTCTAATTTGTCCCTCTGTAAGGTAAAACACCTTCCTGGAGTTTATTCACATTCTGAGCCGCTGCACTGATTTTAAAGGAGGCGATCCGCCAAAATCTCACGAACAGTCCCACTTCTGCTCGTGTTGTTTTAGAGAGGGACGCAGCCAGCTACCAGACAGGGAGGGTTTAATGAAGAGATGCTATTAAGCTGCATTATGGGAAATGTGATCTTGATCTTGGCCTCTGCTGCTGCTGCACGAAGCCCTCGACGTCCCCTCGACTTTATGGAAATGCAACACCGAACTCCTGGAGTGCCCTTTCAACAAAGTTAAACCACGATTCATTTGCAAGCTCCAAAAAGGAGAAAAAGTTTTTCAGGCGCTGCAGCGGAGCAGCATTACGGCCGGACCGCCTCCTTCCTTATCGATATCTTTGCTTCTTTCTGAACCTTTGGGATTGTCTCCAAACTTTCCCAGTAAGCTGATTTTAAAGAAGTGAATAAAGAGTGGCTTTATGTTCCTGTGCAGAGCTCTAGTAGAGGAGGAGGAAATCAAGGAGAGGCCTTCGCTTTATCGGACGTTTTGTTTTCACGGCAAACATCTCTGGACTGACCCGCGGCCTCGCCACAACAATCTCTCCTCGTTCCTGGATGATGTTCTTATATTTAGCCATCCTGCCTCCAGCTGTGGCCGCAGAGCCGTCTGTGACGCAAACCGTGAAACCTCCGCAGCCCGGCCGCCCGTTATAGGAGCCCTTCGTTCGAATGCAGCCGTCGTGGAAGTCGTGCGTTTTATGCAACAAACCTTTGGAGAGTCTTTTGAATGAATGATGCATCGACGCTGTGGGAGCTTCCAGCCCACAGCAGAGCGCTTTAAAAAGTTTGAGTCAAATTCAGGGCACAACACTATTCCTGTATTGTGTATAACAGTGTGTTTGTGTGTGTGTGTGTGTGTGTGTGTGTGCGGGCATGATGCTCACACTTATGTAAGCTGTTTTCTGTCATCCCCGCTCTCCTCTCTTCAATCTCTCCTCTCCTTGCTTCCTCGCCTCTCCTCCTTTCCTTGTTTACGCTTCTTCCTTCCCTTTTTTCTTCTCTCCTTTTCATTCATGTTTTTCCCAGCCTGCACCTTAATTTCTGCACCTTTCTCGTTTCATTTCCTCCCCATCGTTAAAAAAAAGAAAGCCTGCAGGCAGGTTCAGCTGCGCCATAACGCTGACTTAGTTTTCCTCTCAGGAACCGAGTCGACCCGGAGGCCATTTTTCACAGCGTTGCATCAGAAATCTGCAATCTGAGCCTCGCAACAACACCAATAATAGAACTCACACTATGTGGGGCGGATAATTACCAAAACTTTCACTTACAGACTTCACAAACCAAACAGGATACAATTAGTGCTTTTTCTTACCCGTATTTATGGAGGGACGGCTGACAGAGAAAAGCCAGTATAACCAGTTTTTTTTGCTGCTGGGCACTTGAAGCTGCCCATTATGGAGGGTAATAAAGCCCATATAAACCTAAAGAATAAGAATTTCATGAAAGCCAATTAAACATAAAAAAAGCAGCATGAGCTCGTATCTGAACTTTAAAAAGACAGTGAAGCTTGTTGTGAACATTAACTTTTCACTCGTAGTCTTTTTGGGTGTTGTATTAAATATTCATTCGTGACAAATGATTGAGAAAAGATTCACTTAGTCAACATTAATTAGTCACTGTTTTAGTCATGTACTGAACATGTGCTGCATTCAGATTTATGACTTCTGCCACGATGAGAAACTACACGATGTTCAGGATTCTGCAGATTTGAGGTGTAAATTTAAAACATGTTTTCTGACAGTGGAAGTCAGGAGGTGAAGCATGTGATCATTTAGCATTACATCATGTTTCGGTATGAGGTGACTTAGAACAACGAGGATATGAGAACACTCATGATGTGTTTTTGAGAAACTTCCTGATTGTGAGAAGGAGTCACTGAAGTTAAGATGCTCTCATAAATCCTTTGAACAAAGACAAAGCTCGACCCATCAGGACCTTCTCTCTCTCTGAGTGATCTCTCTACTGTCCTTCATGAAAAACTCAAAAATGCCAGTAAAACAATCTGAACTCTGACACGTCGCTTGTCTGTTCACCAACATGATTCGAAACCTCCATCAGCTTCATTTCTTCACATCCAACAAAAGCCGGAGGAGAAACGTGTGAATGAATCGAACTTTGTGTGTTTGGCATGGTCTGAATCACGAGGCCTTTTCTGATGCGAGCTTCCAGCTTTCTTGGTAACGTGTCACACTGGCATCACGACATAAAATAAATCTTGAAGCGATTATGCCGCGCTGGTGTCGACATGAGAAACTCTCTCCGCTCCTGATGCTTTCTTTCCACCTCCGGAGGTGAGAGAACGATCCCTTCTTGGGGTCTAAATGTGACTCTCGTCTGGCGAGGTTTCGATGTACGTGACGACTTCTCGGCTGGGTAAGAAAACAAACTAAAAAAAGGAATTAATTAAATTAAAACATGGTGAAGAAAACTGGCTATTGAACTTGCTAAGTAGCGGGTGGATATGAAAAGATGAAAGCGAAAAGAAAACGATTTGAGGTTTTTTGAGAGAACAGCAGCCGTCGCTGTCACTCTCACAGCTCGGGAGGCGGCTGCCAGCTTTCCTATTATGCCAGTCAACTTGATGTTTACAGAGGAAAACAACTCCAGAAGGACCGAACGACGGCGGGTTAGCTGCAAAAATTGGCTGCCGCGTTAGAAAATCGTTCCAGGACTCAGAATGTAAACCGACATTTGCAAATTTCTAAACCCGATTCATTTCGTCTCCTCTCCGTCCGTCCCGGCTCTTTATTTATAAGCAGCAAAAGGTGTGTGTGTGTGTGTGAGTGTGTGCTGCAGTTTATTCTTGACACAATGGGGGCGGGTGGCTGAATGACTACTGTCCCCAACACCCGTTACTCACACACACACACACACACACACACACACACACACAAGTACTGACTGTCCACCCACGCTCAGAGCTAATCTCTGTCCCCTCACATCCGCGGAGCAGCAGGTAGGTAGGAGGTGTGTGGTCTGAGTGTGTGTGTGTGTGTGTGTGTGTGTGTGTGTGTGTGTGTGTGTGTGTTCAGCAGGATGACTAACATCTTATAGAATTAAAAAGCTTGAACTCTCAGCAGCGCAGATGGCTCAGTGAGAAAAACTAGACGACAAATAAGAAGCACTCTTTTTTTTTTTTTTGCCTGAAATCCTTCCCAAATGTTGCCACAGTTTCAAAATCCAAAAATACACAAGAAGAAACATCAGATTGCTGCCTGTTTGTGCAGCGTGCAGTGTGTGTGTGTGTGAGTGTGTGTGAGTGTGTGTTACTGTAACTTGTACTGTACACCTGCATATGAAAGTTCCTGCTCCATTTCCTGCTGCTGCACTTTCTGCTGCTGATTTGCATCTCTCTCTCTCTCTCTCTCTCTCTCTCTTGCAGTTTTACTACTTTCAATAAGCTTTATTGATATGGCGTGTAAAGCATCCAGAGGAAGAAAAGTATGCGGACACTTGCACACATACATGTATGAATCTTACATCTAAGTCTTTAATCTGCTGTTGAAACACCCTCCAGTTTTCTAGAAAAGCTTTCTGCAAGATGTTGAAACCTGGCTGCGGGGATTTCAGACACAAGAGCATTAGTGATGTCCGACGCTGATGCTGGGCGATAAAGAAGGTCGAGGTCAGGGCACCGTGCTGGGAAACTGGCTTTGTGCAGGGGTGGCAATGTTGTGTTGAAAGAGGAGAGGTCAGCTATAAGCGCACCGTCTAAAACATTAAGGGGCTCAAAAAGAGTAACTCTGACCGAAAGTACACAAAATATGCAGAAAGCCGGTGTCCACATACTTTTGGCCACATGTCGTTTGGTTTTGTAACTGGACGGCAGAGACCTCAGTCTCACCTCTGTCCATTAGAGGAACATTTCTGAAAGGCTTATCCAATCTACACTTAAGTCTCCAATCAATGCACGCCCCACTGTGTGTGTGTGTGTGTGTGTGTGTGTACAGTTACAGCACATTGGGATTGTGTGTACATGACACCCGAGCACAAACATGTTTGCAGTGTGTGTCTGTGTGTGTGTGTCTGTGTGGTGGGGGGGTGTCCAACACCTCGTCTCCGTGGAAACCGGATGAATGTTTACTGTCAATACGGTGACGTCCCGGCAGTGTTTCGCTCAGATTGCATTGATTTTTTTTTCTTTTTTTTATTGCGATGAATAAATGTGCTGAAGAAGACAGACGGAGAGAGAGAGAGAGAGTGAAAAAAAACGGGGAAGACCGGATGAGAAGAAGAGAGGGAGAGCTGGTAGGAACAATAAGGCTTACAGTGGATGAAACAAAGAGGGGAGGGAGGGAGGGAGAGAGAGGATCATGTGCAGAGGTCAGGTGCATTTCAGCTTCCAGGAAACAGAAAACAAAACAATTCATTCAGACGGCATCGATACGTGTTTTACTTCACAAGAGCTCAAACTGATTAAAGATTCATCCTTCCTGCCGCTGCAGACGGTCGGCAGTCACGGACGCTGGTCTCCATTAAATCCTGCACTCAGCCTGGTGAAGTACGAAGAGGCTGTCGTCTGGATATTAAACATTACCAAACCCAGTTACATTTAGAAAACCTGAAAAACAACCGCCAAGCTGTTTGTCCAAGCTCGTGTTTGTCTGATAAGCAGTGAGTGGCTACTCTCTCTCTCTCTCTCTCTCTCTCTCGTGTTATCACATCTCCACAAATAAGGCCTTTAAAGACCTTAAAACTGGGGCAGGAGGAGAAAGAAAGAACGTTAACACTGACAAACCTATTTTGTCTTTTATCTATGAGAACTTGTTGTATATACGGTGAACACAGCGCTGCAAAGTAACCGAGGGGATGTAAAATATATGCAAACAGCCAAGTGTCCACTGGTTATTAATGTTTCTTGACCCTTCAGATTGACTGTAGCAGCAGCAACAGGTCCAACCTTCAGATATCACGTCAGAAAGTTGTGCTGCAGCTGGTGTGAGGACTGAATCTCACCTGTAGGAGCATGAATGTTGCTGCAGGTCATCGACTGATCAAACATTACTGACACACAGGTGAGGAGGGTTCAAAGATCTGCACTGATGCTGGGGAAACACAAGAAGCCAAAATTCAACGGTGGTTCTCCATGAATGAATCAACCTGCTTTACTTCTACAGTTTCCTGTGTTATAATGTCAAAACAACATATGTGAATAAATGCTGAATGTTAAAGTGATGCAAACGGACGTCCACTCATATATGGGTGAACTTACAACACACACACACACACACAC
>JBAJHX010000031.1:19291702-19324646 GCA_037176925.1 Amniataba percoides | reverse complement strand
GATAGATAGATAGATAGATAGATAGATAGATAGATAGATAGATAGATAGATAGATAGATAGATAGATAGATTGACTGTAAACCAACCTGGCCGGCTCTCCCTCTCTGTCACCGAAAGCATTCCTCTGTGTTCACACTCCCTCCTTCCATCGCCACGGTAACAGACACACCGACCCCCTCTCACACACACTTTCTCTTTCTCTCTCTCTCTCTTTCTGTGTGTGTGTCACACTCACACATGCACTCAAGTTTAAACTCCCATTATGTCCAGTTTGTCAGCAGCTCAACCCATCTATCCATCCATCCATCCATCCATCCATCCGCTCCCCCGTCCGTCCGCCACTCTGTGTGTTTACATCTGAGTGTGCTCACTCGTTCACTGGGCAGGCATGTGTGTGTGTGTCTGTCGGAAGGTGTGTGTGTGTGTGTGTGTGTATAGCAGAGTGGGAGCCCTAGAGAAACACTCCTCTTGCCACAGGAGTAAAGCCCAGGCGTGACGCAGAGCCAGAAATAGATGGAGGGGCCCCGGCTGGGGGAGAGACGCCGGGCCAACACGTACGGCACTTTTGCAAGGACGTGCACACACACACATACACACACACACACACATCCACTTCTACTGTATATAAATATACTGTATGTGTGTATTTAGTGTTTGTACTGTGTGCACATGCATCTTGTATTTTTGACACACAAACAGAGAAATATATATAATAAACAATAAATAAACTCATTAATAAATCAACAATCACTCAATCACAAATGCTCATTATCAAAAGAATCCAACAACCAAACCGACAAGCAAACCTGAAAATGATCGAGTGGTCACATGGGACGCGATCAGTCGGCGTTTCAGTTTCTGCAGGCTGAAACGAGCAGGAAGTGAGGCTGTCAGAGCGTCACCGGGGAGGATACCGGGCGTCTGCTGAAGCCTGCAGCTCAGAGACTTCACACGCTCGCCGCCTGTGAAACGATCTGACACCAAACAGATCCGCTCGCTGCAATTCACCCCCTGAAAACCACGATCAGTACCTGCTTCATCATCTGACGTGGACTCTGATAAAGCTGAAATCTGCACTTTGACCTCACTGTCGCTGTCACACTTCCAAAAACATCTCACACACACTCACACCGTACACACACTGTGTGAAGGCCGAGAGAATACTAAACATGTCATATTCATTTCATGTGAATCACGTATTCATGCATGCACAGAGGCCGGGTCAGCGTCGGTATGTACGAACACTGTGTGTGTGTGTGTGTGTGTGTGTGTGTGTGTGTGTGTGTGTGTGTGTGTGTGTGTGTGTGTGTGTGTGTGCGTGCGTGTCACACAATGCAGTATATTTGCAAACCTCAGCACTCGGCAGCCTGCACCTGGTTTAACACTGATGTATATGCCATGTATTATGTATTGCCTCGCACACACACAGATGTATGAATTATGAACTGCTGTTGTCTATAAATAGAAGAGTGTCTTCACCTTTAAATTATCTTAAATTATTACCTTTTTTACTAGAAAACAATCAATGGTTTTGAAAGTGTGAGACCACAAATGCGGCCTGTAAAGAGGCCTTATAGATGTCTGCTCTCACTGAATATTTATAATACAGCTTTATTGTCTATAAGCTATCATACAGACTCGTAAACACACACACACAGAATAACGACTGCTGGTTATGAAACAGTTGTTGAGTCGAGGGCTCTGTATGTATCTGAGCCGTGCGAGTGCAGCTTACATAAATACTTGATCATATCTGGATTGCTCTCAGTCTGAAAATATATAATCCTCCTTGTTAGGATCACTCACCACGAGGATGGAGCGAGAGGAGGAACAGAGAGGCTGAAAGGGGAGGAGAGACGGAAGAAGAAAGAAATGCCGTTCGCAGTGTTTGATGGGTACGAAGCTCGAACGCATCGCCATCTTTCAACCGCACGCTGTGATTGGTGTGACCCCTCCTGCATCTCATGTTGTGATGTCACGTCGAGTTCGTGACATGTGAGAAAAATGGGAATAATTAAAAATGGGATACAACATTCAGGGATTATTCCAACATGGCCAACAAATCCCACCACGGACATGCAGCTTAAATGATCCATTTTTACCAAGTTAGATGTTTGTACCAAGTTAAACACGATATAAACATTTAATTTTAATATTGGATTTTATAAATACTGCCAGTGATGGTGGCTTTAAAGTAAATTTAAGTTAAGTTTTAAGTTTTGTTGAGACATTGAAAATCCTCATTTTGTCCAACTTGAAATACAACAAGGAGGCTTGAATGTTTGATTTTTTCTCACTTTGCTGCTTGATTGTAAAACATAATGTGAAGTCATCACGAGAGTTAAAGAATATGTTGTTAAATTCTCACAAATTATTCATTGTTTTAAGGCTTGAGGGGAAATATGTTGTCTGACTGAAGCTGGTAAAAAAAAAGATATCTGACATTACGTCCATGTTGGCTTATTTCTCGTAGAAGCATCCATGAAAGAGCGACTCAGAGTTTGATCGAGTCCTCGTTGATGAACCCGAGCTGTTTTTACAACTTCTGCCTTTCAAACCATGTCCTGACCCCCCTGTGTCATTAAAAGGTGAATTCAGGGTCACGTTGAGACGCGAACGCAACAGGAACTCAACAGTCAGGAAAAACAAAAAATGAGGAACTCAGAGGATTCTGACTTTTCACAGAATATCAGCGAGATACGAGCGGGGCGCTGCGAGCGACGGACGTTCAGGTGAAGTCGGAGGATGTGGAGCGCGACGTGGTTTGGACCCGTAATCTAACCGCCGAACAGACGGCCGTTTGTCTTTTGTGGCCGTTACAAGCCCCCTCCCGCTCCTCTTCTTTGTTAATGGGGAATATTAATTTCCTGTATTCCATCTTTACAGCATTAATATTTGATGATTAAATATGGCTGGGAGCGTCTCATCCTCGTCCCCAGCCGGGCTCCGTCTCGGCCTTTGTCTCTCTGCCGTTTGACTTTCTGTCGTCCAAAAAGTGTTTTATTTCTGTCTCCCTTCATCTTGGTCTCGTGTTTCAGCGTCTTTTTCTTTCTTTGCGTATTTTACACTGATGTTTTTTTAAATCTACCATTAAAAATAGTAGGTGAAGGCTGTCCAGCTTTTCCAAATTCTTCCCTTTTCTTCTCTATATTTGAATCTTTGAAATGCCAAAAAAGCCCCGATAAGAATGATTTCTGCACGAACTAGCTAACACAACGGTTTCGCTCGGCTTTCAGGTGTTTTCTTTATGTCTTTTTAAGTGTGATGGACAGATCGGAAGCTAATTTCTGTTTCCTCTCAGCCGCCGTGTCAAACATCTGGCTCGGCTGCGGCTCAAAGCTCCTCCAGAGGTGCTTTGAACGAATCAGTTTTAATCCTCCTGGAATGCTGCTTGGATGCGTTCACACGTACACGAGTGTAAATGTGGTCTTCATCATCTGAAAGGTCACCGTTTCTTTGTTTCTGTGATTCTGGGCTGCCACAGCCACGTTAGCCAGCAGCGCGAAGCGAGCGACAAGTGCTTTATGAGACCTGTAACCACGGCAACTTCAGACATCCACTCTGCCAGCAGCCGTCCGGCCTCTCTTGTTTTTTTTTTTTTTGTCTTAACAAGCATATGCAAGCACTCGTATGCACATTAATGTACACACACGTACACACACACACCGGCATGCAAAGGACGGAGAATGCCTGCAAGTGCCCACATGTGGAGAGATACACACACGTATATACACACTTAAAATGCATGGGCACACACACCACTGTGGGTGCCTGCAAGCTTTTCCATATAATAATGCACACACACACACACACACAATAACACACACACACACACACCTCTATAGACAACAGAGAGCAGCCAGTAGCTTTGGAAGTGGAGCAGAGAAAATGTGAGAGTTGTTTTTTTCCACAGCAGAGTTTCCCTGCAGCAAAGCATCTTGGGAAACCCGGTGCAGTCCTGAAACAAGGTGCTTTTGTAATAACAACAACTTTGTATTAAATATACTGGAAATAAGCCAATAAAATAACATCCTTTGTGTTGCATCTGACATATTTCTGCACACTATTGCATTTTAAATTACAATTATTTTCCAAGAGTTTGACTTTATTGACTTTATTGACTTTATTGACTTTATTGATTGACTACCAATCATCTCTTTGGCAAGTTCTTCTATCAAATGTCACACCAATAAAGCTTCACTTGAACTGAAGTGAGAGAGAGAGAGAAAGAGAGAGGGACCACTTTAGCCTCTAAACCACAGGGGGACCCAGTTGAGTGTTACGCAACCGAGCCATGCCAACACACACACACACACACACACACACACACGCACACACGCACACACACTCCAAGGCCAGCTGTCCCTAATTCCAGCAGTGAAAACTATCTCTGTCTATTTGTCTATCTCTGCTTCCCTGTCTTTTCTCTCTCTTCCTCCCTCGTTTAATCTCAGAGTCCATCTCTGTCTGTCATTTTATACACCACGCGGCCAAAAGTATGTGGACGCTGCTGTGTTGTTTTTTTTTCTAGGCCGAGTGACATTTCAGACAATAGGCGTGCTCCCAGCTTCGTGTCAACAGTTTGGGGAGGGCCCTTTCCTCTTCCACCACGACGAAGCTCCGCTCTGCTCTTCGTCTTCCCAGTTTGGTGGTGAGGAGCTCGACTGGTCTGCACAGATCCTCCACTCCGTCCAAAAGCTTCAGATTAACCTGCGACTGTAAGCTGGACCTGCTCACCAAGAATCTGTGTTGGTCCAGCAGATTAATGCCCCTGATTTTGAGTAAGATCTCATATTGGGGGTCATTTTTGGGGGGACGTCCACATACTTTTGTCCATGCATCTCATACTTTCTCTCTCCTCTTCATCCTCGCTTTCTTCTTCGTCTCCCATCACTTCGCGCTCTCTCTCTTACCATGTCACTCCGCAGGGTTTCATGTTGCCCCTGGCACCTGTCGCCCCCTGGGGGTGGTACAATGCGCGCACACACACACATGCACACACACACACACATGCACACACACACACACACTCGACTCGACTTACTTGAAAAGGCTGTGTTCATTAATAGAAGTCTTGCTGTGTGTATAGGGGGCTTCCCGCTCATAACAAGGGCTGCACTCGAGCACAAACACACACACACTCGTACGCCAGCAACCTTCCCAGCAGGCCGAGCGAAGACTAAGCACAAACCCTCAAGTTCACCCTCATTAAAGAGCCTCTCTCTAACACACACACACACACACACACACACTCTCACAGCAGTGTCCGGCCGCACAGGTACAGCTGACAACAGCGTCTGACGTCAGCTCCTAAAGGTTACCACAAACTTCGTTACTGATTACAAAAAAAACACTGTTTACCCCAAACTTCTGTTCATTAAAGTTAACGAGTCAAACCTCAAAACACAAAGGTTATCCTCAAGTTTAATTACAGAAAATCAACACAAAGCCTCCCACGTACTTCACTTCTGCAACAAGAGAAGTAACACCTGTCACAGGCTGCACAGCAGCGTAAATACAGAGGAGCAAATCAGGGCGAGCTTAACGAAATATTTCTGATTATCATACATCAGTGTCATTTTTCTAAAACTTTAATAGAAAATGAGCTTTTTGTGACGTTCCAGTGAAAGAACAATGTCTCTCTGTAGCTGTACACGGTATTTGAAATAGTGCAGCACCTCCATTTTTCATCAAGTTGAAAAAATGTTGTTGGTATTTCACAACAATAAAGTGAAGTCTCTAACATATCTGTAGATAAAAGTCTCATAGCAGCTGTACTAACGCTAACAAAATGCCTGCGTGCAGTCCTGGAAACATTTACAAATATATATTTTTTTCCATTAAAAAAGATATTTTCTTCCAGAGCACCACATCAGTATTAATCTCCTGGTAGAAAAACATTTATGTCTAAATAAAATATGACCAGACCTTGTTATTATCATGCAAACAATTTATGATTTGTAAGTTTTAGTTGTTTAAAAGAATTGCTGTTTTGGCGTGGAGCCGTACACGAATACAGTTTTAAGTTGAAGTTTGGTAACTTTAAGCTGATGCTTAAAAAGTGGACACAACCTTCAGGGGTTCATCTCAGTTTTTGTCTCTCTGGTTCAACTGAGGCACGTCGGATACGTTTCGGCTGCCAAACGTGGCCCAAAGTTGGCCAAAGTGCCGTTAAATGTCCCGAAGCTTCGCCAGCTCTGGCTCAGCGTGAACGGGCCACATTAGGCAAACATTTGGAGCCTCTGGTGCCTGAACGAAGCCAAGTCTTTCAACAACTTTCACTGTGAGCCATATTTGTTTCATTGTTTTTCCACTGTTAATGTGGTTTTCTTTTTTTTAACCTACTTATTTATCCACATGACAGATTCATTTCTGTCTTTATTGTTCACAAATAACAAACTTCTTATTAATCTGAATCCAACTCGGCTTTAAACATAAATATTTTTAAATCATGTGTGTCTAGATTTGTTCACATTGTGCAGTATGAACGAGCCTTTCTGAAGGCCGCTCGTCTGTCTGTCTGTGTGTCACTTTGTATTTCTGTCTGTCCGTCTCTCCCTGAGCGTCGTCCAGCCCAGGCTTGCCCAACAAAGCTAAAATTGTGTGGGGCTGTCCCCGCGGACGCTCGAGCTATGTGTCCTTTTCACAGAAGCCACTTTGGTCCCAGAGACATCGGGGGTATCCAGTTTAGTGTTACGCGAGCAAAGTATGCGCACACACACACACACACACACACACACAATGATAAATGGCGGTGTCAGGGTTAGGAGGGCAGACCTGTCAAACACAGCTGACTGGGACAAACCAACCCTGCAGGTCACTTTAACCCAGAACACTGAAATGAATCGTTCCTGCGAGTGACTGTCTGTGGAGCAAAACTGATACCAGAGATGTTAAATTATCTTAAATTGGCATTTAAAAAAATCACCGTTTTGAATAAAAAAGCCTCTCCAGGGAAGGATAAGATTTGCCAGTGATTACTCAAACTACCAGTTAATTTCTCTCATCTGAGTAAAATCTTACCCTGATATTACATTCAGTGCCCTGATGCTTTTTTGCAGCAAATTGTAGGCAGCAAAAGAGCTTTTTTATCCATTTTGAGGATGATTTATTTGTGCATATTCAGCCAAGAGTTTTTTCATGTACCAGTGAAAAGGATGTGGAAATGTAAGAGGATTTTTTTTAACTCAGGAGGACTCAGACGGTTAAATAACACCAAAGTAATGAAATGTTTGGTCAAGTTTGTGTTGAAGAAATATTGATATTGATACAGACGACCTGACACAATAAGAGAAAGTCACATTAAGAGCGAATAAAAAATGCTTTGATTTGAAATATTATTATAATTTATTCTGGTAGAAAAAAGAGTATCTGCTAAATAATGTTTGAAACGTGAGACATTTAAAGTCACAACTCCAGCTCGGATAAAATCTAAAATTGGGAACACAATGGTGCCACTTTCAGTAAAATGTGTGTGTGTGTGTGTGTTTTAAGTGTTTGTTTGTCAAAAAGATGCTTTTAAAGATCAAACTGGATGCGCCTTGTTAAGAAACTCTGTCTCTCTCTCTCTCCTTCCCCTGAGCTGACAGGAAGAGAGGCTGCCAGGCTGGCTCTGTGTGCGCCTGTGTTAGTCAGTCAGCCAGCGGTTCGTTAACTAATTAGTGAGCTCGTTTATCTCATTAGGCCCTGATTGATCTGCCAGCTGATGGACTGGCAACTGAGCGCCCCGCGTGTGTCTGTTGTACGTCAGCCGGAGCGGGCTAATCGATATTAACAACGCAGGGAAGAGTTTAACTGTTACGCAACCTCATTATCTGGCAGCAGCTACACAGGGTGGTGGTGGGGGGGGCGGTGTTGTTGGTGGGAAGGATTCCAGCGTTACACCAATGTCACCAGAAGGGCAGCCTTCCTGTTGGTGGCAGGAAATTAGCTCAGATAGCGGCTAGCTGGCTGTCAGATGGGATCTGATGGTCGGAGCAGAACATGGCCGGATTCACACGAGTCTGAACTGTGTGTCAACCTGCCCACACACACACACACACACACACACACACACACACACTCATACAGAACAGTTTTTGTTGTTTGTGCTGACAGCGGAGGAGACAAGAAATATAAAATCTTCAGTTATTGGTGACATGAAGACTACATTTATTCACTGTCAGCAATAATAATACTGATGATAATTAATAATAAAACTTTCTGATGCACTATAATAACACTCATAAAATATGTGACTAATGAAGTTCAAGGCTCTTATAGAAGCTCTCCACTACTTATAAACTGGATGCTGATTAAGATAAAATATTCCTTTATTAGTCCCACAGCAGGGAAACTCACTGTTACAGCAGCAAGTGAGAATCGAAAGGAGAAAACACTAAACAATAAATAATGTATAACACACTGTGGCTTCCTTTACTCACTGACACACACCACAACTATCAACTGCAGGAAGGACTCATGCAGTCATAAAACACTATGAACACATTATGATTCACTACAAATAAACTACAGATGTGCTCTTCATGGAAAGTGTGACCAAATTTTCTGCTGCACTGACACAGTACATTTTTGAAGATGATAGTAATATTTTCCACCATGTTTCATTATTGTGCTGTTATATAATATAGTATGAATACAACCTAATAAAAAGATCTGCTTCAGAGACACCCTGACATTTTAATGTTGGTAATCATTTCACAGTTCTGATTCATTTCGTGTCGTCCTGATTTTTTCTGGACTCTTCTTGCAGGTTAGATGTTTTGTAGTGGCTCCATTTTAGTTTTTTTTTTTTCCATTTTAGCTGCTCCTGTTTGGCTGAACGCGACCTCGCTCTGACTTACTTCCCCCTCAGGAAATTAAAGAAAGAAAAAACAAACAAATAAAGGAGTCAGGAGCTGACGAGTCACCCTCCGCTTCCCGACAAAAACAAAACAGGTTGTTTACCACCAGAACTGGAATTCGGCGGCGGGAAAACTTAAAGCATGTCGGGAAGTTAAGGCAGCGTGGGAAAGCGTTTTTATTTCAGCTTTTATTTCTCTGAGGGGGAAATTCCACACATTCCCACCTGGGAGCTGCCCAGTTCGACCACAGCTCGACTGGGGCAGGCTGGGAATTGAACAAGCGACCTCACAGCGCCAAGACCACCGCCGCCGCTCTGAACGCAAAGTAGAGCCAAATAAAGTCGATGAGTTCAGATTTTTTCATCTAATCTACATCAGTCACTTCAGTCTGATAATATTTGCTGGATACTGTACCACAAAAGATTTAAAATATCACATAAATTAAAAGGAATTAAATAAATACAGAAATGATCCTTCTAAAATCTCTTTTTCTAAACTTGTTTTGTTCTCGTGTTCTCTGCCCTTGGACATCTGACATGACCTGAAGGCAGCATGAAACAAGAGGACTCTTTTTGTTGATTAAAAAAAGGAGGTAAAAAAGCAATTTAAGCTATTTTACATACATAAACTGCATGTAATCTGAGTTACTTTGCATGGAGTGACAAAAAGCCTCCATGTGTTGCATTATGGGAAATGTAGGATCCAGACATAAAGTGGTTTGAACTATGTTTGAGACTAAAAGGCAGAATAATCCCAGCTCTACTGCTTTTATTTTGAAAAACGGTGTCTTACTTTATCTCTTGTAGGTCTGCAGACATCACAGGAGTGAAATACTAACGTGCTGCAGTGCCTCTTTGAAGTTTATATACCAGATTAACAGAATGCTGCACAGATTACTGCTTTTAAAACCGATATTACACCTTTTATGATAAATAATTATATCATTGGACACAATATAATAATGATTTATATTAATTATTTTATTTCAAACAGGCCTTAAAGCAACTTCAGCTTCATAAGTCAGCAGGAAGTTCTTTAAATGTGTCTGATACCTAAAATGAAATGTCTGCTGTCCTTCTTACTGTACGTGCTCCATTATCAAACAGTAACCTGAGTGTGCAGATGTGAGGGGCACTTCTGATGAAATGCATTGATGAGGTGAAAGCAGGTAAAAGCCATTAACCTCCACTGATTCCTGTTATTAAATTGATATTGATCACCGAAGAGGAAATGGAGATGAAAGAGAAGCACACGAGTTAGAGGAAGTTTTAAAGTATGAGAGAATAAAAACAAATTAAAAAAACAAATCAAAGGTGACAACGCAGCATCAGGAAGGTGTTTCAGTATTTAGTATTCTCACACACACACACACACACACACACACACACACACACACACGCTCTTCTAGTTCTGACTGCCCGTTCACCTTTAGCTTTCCCTGTGACGCAACAGCTCAGAGAGGGCAAGGAAAGGCCAAACTATAAAAATCTGGCTTTCCTCATGCCCCCACACAAACACACACACACTAACACACACACACTCCTCGCAGCTTTCTGCATTGCCACTGCACCATTCAGCATCAAATATGCATCAAATTATATAAGAGAGGCTCTTATGTAACAAACTCTATCCCCTTCCATACCCCAGTGTGTGTGTGTGTGTGTGTGTGTGTGTGCGCGCGTGTGTTTTCATGCTGAGGTCTACGGCTAATGAAGCCATCTTTGCAGGGGCAAAACAGAAACAGAGGGAGAGAAGGAGGAGGACAAGAGGAGAGCTAAATATAAACTCTTCTGGCCCTGAGCAGCATCTGAGAGAGATGAAGAGAGATGAAGAGAGGAAGAGGAGAGGAAGGGCCAAATGCAGAGGAAAAGGGAGGATGAGGAGAGACAAACAGACGGAGAAGGATCATTTCCTTGGAAGCCAAATGGAGCTAATTGTTGAAGTTGCAGATTTGTGTCAACTGTTTTCCAACTGTCGGCCTCTATTTATATCGTTCGTGTGTTCGAAGGTTCACATTCACCACATCAACTCTCCAATAACACTGTAATCTGCTGCTCCCAGTCCAGGGATTCAAACCTGCAAAACCTTTAGCTTCTTCCCACCAAAGTGCAGCAAAATCTACTCGACATCTCAATGATCAGTACATGCCGATGCCCCCAAAGTAAAGCTGCAAATACTGAAAACTTACAGTTTATATTTTAAGTCTTTATTCTATTTTATTGCTTCAGCTTATTTTAAGTTTTTCTTGTTTGCATGTGTGCTCTTTCTTGTACATGATATTGGCGCTAAAGACTCAAGAATCATTGCCAGCAACTACTCCATGTTATTGTTGTGCACATGATGATAAAACCAACTTGCAAAGATATTTTTAAGCCTTTGATAGTCGGGAAAGAGGGTAAATGTTACGAAACCAGTGAACTACTCCACGAGTCGAGAGCATCCGTCCCTAAAACAAACCTCACAACTTTCTTCTATTCTGACTCAGTTCAGGTCACAAGCGAAGCTCAAATGTACACACACGCTGCCTAAAACAACACAGCACCCCACGGGCAGAAACACAACATATATAGCACAGCGATGCGCCACCACAGGGCAGCCTCTCTGCCCGGCGCTGGAATCCACAGCTCCGACATTTCTGCCGCCACAAACCGAACGGGAAACCTTTAACGGCCTGAGGTCGGCCCGAGAGAGAGATGGAGATAAATTACAGTGTTTGGTTTGGTGGAGGGAGAGAGAGAAAACCAGCGAGGAGTGTGAGCGGGTTCACGTACAGCACGCCTGCCTCAGCATGAGTGTGTGTGTGTGTGTGTACGTTCTGTATATGCATCTGCACGTGTGTGAGTGTGTGTGTTTGTGGATATTGATTTCCACGTGTGTTTACGTGCAGCTCTCCTCTCTGCAGATCTGTTTTATGTGTCAAATATCTCCAACCTGGGAGAGGAAACACTGCAGACAGCAGCTGATCTCTGACATCAAAACGCAATAAAAGAGTTGTGAAACTGTAAAAATGCCCAAATGAGAAAAGGGAAACACGATAATTACAGTAAGTCATGTGACACCCAACTGGTGGTGTCTCAGACAGGATTTTTTTTTGTTTAGCTAACAGTGGAAAGAGAGGACACGAGAGGGTCATTACAAAATAAAATGTCCATCCCTGTAGTGTTATGACACCTCGATAAAGTATGAAAAGTACACAAAATACATGCTTTGATTCACTTATATTGTTTATATTAGCTCATTTAGTTTACTACACGTGTGAGTGGAAGGTCAGATGTGGTTTTACATCTATTTTACCTCGTCATTGATTAGCGTGGACAGAATATTAATAGTGTAATTTATATGAAAACATTAAGATCAACAGCTTTCTAATTACATAAAACACCTAAATATGAGTGTTTTGACAGCATTAATTAAAGATTTCATGATATATCCAGGTGTGTGTGTGTGCCTCTGGTGCAGAAATGTGCTTTCAAGTCATCCGTTTATGAAAAGTTTTTACCACAGTTCTGAAGTTTTATGCAGACTTTGACAAAAAATATATTTTTAATACCTTTTAAGGTCCTATAAGTAGATTGTTTACCTTTCTACCTTTGAAGTAGATTTCCATCCTCAAAAAAAGACGGATATTCTCAAATCAAATGCTTTAAGATGACTCATAACTTTAATTCCCCATAACGTGCTTTACTTTCATGCCAACAATCACAATTTTGGAAGGAACATCTCCGTATTTACTTTTTTAAAATTTCTTTAAAGGAGACTTATCTGAATATATTTGCATAGATATTTCTGGCCCTCGGCTGAAAGTCTCTGTGTTTAATATCCAGTGGGAATTAGATGGAGGGAGGACAGAGTAAAAAATGTACTGATGACACTGAGGCAGTCTAACAAGAGATCACACACACGCAGACGGCTGACAGCTGCTTCTGATCCTCCTATGTAGTTTAAGTTAACGGAGAGGTCTAATATCACCCAGTTGTCAGCCAAATCCCATCACTGACACCGTGTGTGTGTGTGTGTGTGTGTGTGTGTGTGTGTGTGTGTGTGTGTGTGTGTCGGCACGGAAACACACATCAGGTACTTTTCAAAACAAACAGCAAACATATCTAAGTGTCTTTTAATTTCGACTGAAACTGGAGAGATCGTGCTGCTGACAGCAGAAAGAAGAAGAAGAAGAAGAAGAAGAAGAAGAAGGAGGAGGAGGATCTGTTTTGAATTTTTTGGGGGGTTTCTTTTGGCACGTCGGGATGAAAGAGGAGACGAGGAGGAGAGGAGGGGAAAGATGAGATGAGGAGAGGAGACGGAGATGAAACGACCACGAGAGGAAAACAGAAAGAGATGAGATTAAAAGAGAAGAGAGAAAAGGAAAAGGGGAGAGAGGGAAACTCAGGAGAGGAGGCGAAAAGTAATGAGAAAGGAAAGGAGAGGACATGAGGGAGACGAAAAGGGGGAGAAAGTAAAGAAGGAGGAGGATTAAAAGGAAGGAGGTGAGAGGAGGGAAGGACTAATTATAAGGATGTAAGAGATATGAAAAGAGGGGGAGAGGAGGAGAAGAAGGAAGGAGGGGGGGAAATGAAAGAGAGAGGACGGGGAGGAGGAGAGGAGAGAGAAGAGGAGCACATCAGAGAGGAGGCGACCTGGGAAGAGACGAGTCGAGACAGGAAGAGGACAGAGGAGAGGAGATGAGAGGGGGATGAAAGGGGAGGGGAGGATTGAATCCAGAGACAGATAGACAGAGCTTTGAAGAGGAGGACGAGGAGGAGGAGGAGGAGAGGGAGGAGAGGGAGGGGGGATCAGAGTGAGTGATGGATGAAACAGGAGGCGAAGAGGAGGGAGGTGGAAAGATGGAGGGATGGAGGGAAAGAGGAGAAGCGTCGAAACTGGAGAAAGAGAGCGAGAAAAGTTTGAGTGTAGACGAAGAAGAAGAAGAGGAGAAGAAATTTCACAAATCTTACGGGGAATATCGCGTTTCTCGATTTCAAACATTTCTTTACTGAAATGGAGATGATGCACGAGTAGCTCGAGTCACACCTGTCACAACAAGAAGAAATCACATCTTCACAAAATGCTGCAGGGAGGAAAAAAAATTTGTTTGAAATTAAACGTCTCCACTTGGACGCGGGACTGTTTGTTAAAGAGGATGAATTTCAAACGCGGACAGACAAAAGCACAATCCAAGAGTTTGCGGGAAAGCAGAGAGCTCTGCGCTGCGTTGGAGGTAATTTACTGTGACAGTTTTTCATGAAAAAAAATCACATTCACATTTTCACTTAAACCTTCAACGCAGGGAGGAAAAAAAAGGTCACACACAGAACAACTTCCAGCGCATCGACGGAAAAATCATTTAGCTCCAAATGCACGTCGAAATGTGAAATTATGATAAAAAAAGTTGTGTATTTCTGTTTACATGTGCACTAGCCTTCAGGATCTGAGATCGTATGTTTACGATCAGCTACCTGTGTTATGATAGCAGGTTTAATACAGGTTTAATCCAGGTTTAATCTTCAGCATCCAGCCACTCTCTGCTGGTTTTCCCGGGAACTGAGGATGAACCCGGGTTGGTTTCAGGCCGCCTGCCGTGTTCACCACAGCGTTTCCTCTCCAGAAGATCACCGCTGACTTCACTTCATCATCTTCAAAAAGATCTGATCGTGACCCAGATACGGGTTTTTATTCGACTTTCTTTCCATTGTAAGGGAATGGAAATGGTTGGTTTTGTCCTTCAATGTGCAAACCTTTTGTGTCTTAAATGCCAGAGACCATAAAGGATGGAGAAGTTTACCTGGAGCGGGTTTTTGTGACCTTACAGCGCAGCATGTATTTCATACGAGATTTAAACTGGTCTGAATATCCAGACCAGGAGCCAGAGTTGGTTTACATCTCACTGAGAGCTGAGAGGGAAGTGCAGCATTAGATTTGCATTTCCTCCACCCTCATCCAGGTATTATATGTAAAACATACGTTTCTCCACACTTAAACACATGTGACTGCAGAAAAGACAGACAAAAAAAAATCAGCAGAGACGTGTTTTCAGGTCGCGCCAGATTTACTTCCTCTTTGAAGAGCTAATTCTTAGCCTGCAAGGCCGCGCTCAGCACTGACTGTCGTTAGCATGTGCTAATCCCCTGTCCTGTGATGGACGGGAGGCGCAAGGTGCTAGCCAGCTGCGCTAGCTTTTAAGCCTTAATACCCTGAGTATGAGTGAGCTAGCGGGGAGCTAATCAGTCTTAATGCCATGCATATGGAGTTAGCTCCGGAGATGGCTAGCTGCTGTAGCGGCGGCTTATCCCGGCGGCTACAGAAACGAGCCCAATCCCCCGTTTTCCCAAATATGTCAATTTTAGAAACTGCAGCATGAGATTAACATTAGAGAAAGAATAAAAAATGTGTTCATGTAATCGTTTGTGCTGCAGCACTGAACATGTTAGTGGGGAGGGAAGAGTTTCACGTTCTGTAAAAGCGAAGGTTAGATTTGGAGGGCATTTCCTTAATGTCGCTGGGTTAAAACAGCAGCTGAAGCGGCGAGCGAGGCTCTTCAGCGCGCTGACTTCCTGTGCGAGGACAGGAAATGATGTCATGCTGGTGTGGGCACAGAAATATCTCGCAGCTCTTATCTTTAAGTGCATGTGTGCGTCTGTGCGAGTGCTTCAAACTGAAGCACCTGCTGCTCCCTCTCCCTCTCTCAGTCTAGAAAATCACAGCCTTCGCTCGGACGCCTCCTCCTCCTCCTCCCCCTCCACTTCCTCCCGCTCCTCCTCCTTCCGTCCCTCACATGGTACGAGCCCGAGCGCCCGGGCACTGACACGGGCCACAATCTCTCTCTCTCTCCCTCCTTCTGTCTCTCTCTCTCTTTCGGGCAGGAAGCCACCAAGTGGCACAGCAGAGGAAAGCCACCTGTTCCTCGCTGGCAGAGGAGGCCGTGGAGGGATGGAGGGAGTGATGAAAAGATGACGGCAGGGGGAGATGACACGAGAGGAGGGGAGGCGAGGTGAAGAGGAAGGGCACGATGATGGAACGAGGGAGAGGACGAGGGGGGAGGAAAGGAAGATGTAGGGAGGTGGGGAGAAAGCAGATTAGGGGGAAGAAAAGATGACAAACATGATGCGAGGGATGCTGAGAGCGAGGGATGAAAGGGAAGTGACAAATGTCAGGTGGAGGCAAAGATGGAGCGAGGGATGCTGGAAGATAGAAAGGAAAACCTGAAGTAGAGAGGGATAAATGAAGGAAGGGAAGTGAAGAAAAGATTGGAGAGAGAATAACAGGGAGAGAGATGAAATTTAAAAAAAGGAAAGGAAAGAAAGGAAAAGGTCAAAAGGAAATGGAGAAAGAGCGAAAGATGCTGAGCGAGATGCAAGAAGAGAGGAGGTGAAGGACAAAAGGAGGTAATGAAAGGAATGAAAGAAGAAAAAAGGAAAAAGGGGGTGTGAAACAGAAAAGAAAAAGAGGTTAGAAGGAGATAAAATGGAAAAAGAAAAGCAAAAGGTGAAAGAGCGAGGGATGCTGAAAGGGATGGAGGAAAGGCGGAGAAAGCAGGGGGTGTGGGAGGTGATGGCGCCTAATTAAAATCCTTCCTCTCCTCCTCCCCCCTCTTAACCTTGTCCTCTCTCTCCATTCATCGCCGCCTCTCTCCTCCCACGGTCGTCCTGTCTTTTTCTCTGAATGGCTCTTCAGCCGACGGGGCTGCACGTCATCCTGCAGTCATGAGAGACGCTCTGACTTCATCAAAAATCACCCTGAAAAACTCTGACGGCTTTTTTTTGTTTCGTTTTTGTTGTCACTGCTACAAAAAGGTCAAAGTTGTGAATGAAAACAAAAAGAAAGTCCTCTCACGTTGAGTGTGAATCTTTTCATTTTGTTTTCAACACGCTGGTTTAAAAATGACTCCACAGAGTGAAGTTCAGGTGCAGGTTGTTGAGGCCCATTAGCTTCGACAAGCGAGTTCACTGTTATGAATCCATTTTGCTAAAGTTTACATTTTATTAAAGTTCGTTCTTAAATCACGACTGTTAAACTCGTGTTTGTGTTCATGTTGCTCAGTCCACCATTTACATGTTTCACACAAATGTTGGACGACTTGCCCTGAAGTTTTTTGACATTTTGGTGATCTGCCTGATTTTTTCGCCAAACTTTTCACGTACACTTTTCAATTAAATTAAAAGTAGAGATATTTTTGTTTCCTACATGATGAATCCTCGTAAACATCACCGTGCTTCACTACACAACCTCACAGCTCTCTTTAATGTTCTGAGAAACTCTGACTGAACAGAGGAAGAGGTGATGCATCTGTACTGTAAACAACAGTTCTTACTGATGTGAATATAAATAATACACACACACACACACACACACACGTACACACTGATGTGCCATACTGAAGCACACACAGTCACAAGAGAAAACCCTGGTGGCCAAACACACATACATAATACACACAGACATGAAACGGTAATGCACTATACAGTTTGCTTATAGTGCATTACACACACACACACACACCACAACACCACACACACACACCACGACACCACACACACCTTCTGACATACATTAAACATGCACAGGCCAATGCAAAAAGATACTGACATGCACACAGTGAATCACTTATTCAGAATATAGTCTTTCTCACTCTCTCTCTCTCTCTCACACACACACTCACATACACTCACACACACACACACACACAGAGCATGTACAGGAAGTGTGCAGGCTGCAGAGGCAACAAAGCCATCATTTGCATGAGGAACGATGCGGAAGCGAAACCAAAGCTCCTTATGGTGCTGCACTGTACTCAGACACACTACTACTCTCTCACACACAAACACACACACACACACACACACACACACACACACACACACACACACACACACCACTACTTTTCATGCGATTTGAATGCACAAACAAAGAGGCCAGTGGACTTCTGGTTACCTGGAGGAAATGGGAACAAAACTAACTGCTGTTGTCTCGGCAACAGTCATATCCCATAATGCTATTCAAATTCTGCTGCTCTGTTATCTCACTCGTGGCCTGCACACATATGAACACACACACTCATACGTACAGAGTGGGGGGTGGTGGTGGAGAAGAAGATGCTCAGCCAAAGGCCATTCATTTGGACACAGCTGTTAGTCAATACACATGATCATCATTCTGCCCTGTGTGTGTGTGTGTGTGTGTGTGTGTGTGTGTGTGTGAAAACTCCCTCTCCACGCGATGCTGTCAAGGGCACAGCTTGCATCCGTCGTACCAAGCCGTGGTCACCATGGCAACAGAACATACACTTCTTCTTCCTCTTCACCTCCTGCCTTTTTTTCTACTTTTCTTTATCTGAAAATACTATTGTGTGGGAGTGAAGGTGAAGCTGTGTGTGTGTGTTCGTGTGTGTCTAAGTGCATCTCAGTTCACTTCCTGATCTCTTTCAGCCAATCAGTGAGCACAGACTTACGTGAAGCTCTCCATTGGCTTACTGTCCACTACTGGGTTTTCATTTTCTGTGTACTTCTCAATGTACCGACTCTCTGGTTACCATGGCGCCCGCATCCATTTGGCCCTCCATCTCTCTCCCACTCGCTCTCTCTCTCCCTTTTTTTGTTAGCTCACTTCATTGAGTGGTATTTCTGCTATGTTTTTTCAACGATGTGGTTCATTTAGTGAGTTTTAGGATGTTTTTCTGCTGTCTTATCGTCCCAATGTTTTGTCTGTTTTTTGGTTGAGTGGAAGCTCTTAAAAAGAACATCAGGTCACACATTCAGCAGGAGGAGAGTGGGCGAAAGCTCCGGAGTTAGCGGCTGAAGCGACCTGAATTCATCCAGAACAAACCGCAGCACCGTTTAGTCTGATGTGACGGAAACGTGTGAGCCCAAACTACTTCTGCAGCTCATAAAGAGGCATCAGGATGAGACTGAGATTGTTTCATAACCAGTTAAAAACTGCAGAGAATAAGTTTAACATACAGGTGTGTAAAGAGGAGACTGTCCTCTCCTCCAGCTGCAGACCAGAGGAGGAGGTGAGGTTTTTATAGAGCTAAAAAGTTTGCTTTAACCATCAAGAGGAAGTCATTTTAACCCAAACCATGATCTGCCATCTGAAGAGCTGTTTCTGTGCCAAAACCAAACCTGTGGTCTGCGATAAGTTTGGAAGCCACAGAAAAACAATGCTAATAGAGGAGTCAGATAAAAAAAAGCATCTATATGCTGCTCGTACGTCGGACAAACAACACAGTTTGTTGGCACGATGACTCAGTTTCTCTCTGCCTGTCTGAACAGCTTCCATCAGTTCAGACCAGCCGTAGACATTTGTCATGTCTACATCCTTAAAACCCACCTAACAGACCCACCCACACACACACACACACACACAAAGAGTGTGCACTTTACAGCCTGTGCACAGTCTGCAAGCACTGACGCACATCCTGTGCATGTTTTGTGCTGTGTGTGTTTTACAGAGATGACACCGTATGAAGTTTTAACCCCGCACGGTTGTGCTTTGAGATGCAGATAGTAATCTTTGCTTTACGTGATCTATTTCTGTGCACTGTCTGTGTCAACCGCACACACACAGAAAGTCGTGGGTGCTAACACATATAGACGAGGGGATGTGAGGGCGACGGAGGGAGATATATCGAGAGAGAAGAAGGCGGAGGGTGTTCGGATGACATAGTTCATCTCCTCCTTGGTACCAAGCTGTCTGTTGCACAGGAAGAGGAAGTGACACCGATGACACGCTCACGCTCTCACACACACACAGTTTGCTGTTTCTTTTATTATGCAGCCTGTTTGCAGCCATCACTTCACACTTTACTCTTAAGCCTCTAACAACACTTAATTAATGGCACAGCGGCCATTAAACAAGTCCTTCTTCATGTATGATCCTGAACTCTGTCTCTAATATTCTCTCATTTTGTAATAAAATAAACTAAACTTGTCTTTCCTTACATTCATTATGCTTGATGATCACTGTGGGGGGGCTGTGCTGCTCTCATACATGTGTTTAAAGACGCTGAGGCCTGATGGTTTTAATGGTGCACACAGAAACTCAACTGTTGCTGATCACCTTGTGAGGTCTCCTCGAATATGAAACTTGACCTAAATATTTGAACTTGTGAACTATTTTGAAATGTGTTCATGTAATTCTGCTTACAACACAAAGACCTACTGTTCTGCCACCACTGTGACAAAAGCAATATTTTCTGCATTTATAATTTTTCTTGTTACAATGTCAGATCTTTCTATTTTAACACGACAATGAATCACTTTATTTTGTTATACAGTGAAACTAGATACATTTAAATGTTGTTATAACAGATTATTTCCACGTTTCAGTGAAGGTGTCTCCTTTCTCTTTCATCACACTGACTTCAGCCGTCATCGTTAAAGCAGCTTGCAGAACTTAAAGCATCGCCTCGATACTTCAGTGGATCCCTCCTTACTCCACAGCTGGTGTTACGACAAATTCAGTAATTCTGACATAAAAACTGTCTCCAAACAAGCAGCTACCGCATCACATCAGACTCCTGATGTGCAGAAAAAAAAGATCATCATCAGTGTTGTTTTTGGTGGTGCTAAAATGTGCACCGGAGAGACGGGACACTTTACATGACGGCAGGCAGCAGGACCGGGGAAGTGAGCTTTTTTTCATTTACACTCCCAGCCGAGGTCACACCTCTGGTAACGAAGCTGGCCCGTTGCCCCGGCAACCGGCCAGGAGAAAACAGCGAGAGTAATTCTGGTTAAATGAATACGGCTCAACCCTCTCCTTGTCTTGCCGTCTGTCTCTCTCCTCCCTCCCTCCCTTCCTCGTCACATAAAGGCTCGGCCATTTTAAATCATGTCGATGGGAGTCATTACAAAGAGGGTATTTTCCCTCCATTTTCTTCTCATTTATTTGTTTTTCGACTCCGATCACAAGTTTCTTCTCTCTCTACGTTCACATTAGCTTCATATGATTGCAAATTTCACTCCATTTTCTCGGTAATTTCACTTTTACCACTTCGTTGCATCTCACAATAACAACTTTTGCGACATCAACTCACTTTATCTTTTATTCTTAAGAAGACTTAACTTGACCTAATGACCCCCATTTTAGGTCTCTTCATTTTCAACATTCAAGTGTCTGGTTGCTTTATGACTGCAAGTTATAACCACACACACACACACACACACACGTCAGTCTGAGTGGTCCTACTCGGTGCAGCTGTTTGTTCTCTGGTCCAGTTCAGCAAGTCCACAAACTGGTCACAGGCCCTGAAGGAGAAACAGAGAGAGAGAGACGACCTGATGAAGACACAGAGGACTTTATGTAAATCCTCCTCATGAGCAAACCACATCCTGCCCCCCCCCCTCCGAACTGTGGACTCACTCAACTGGCACACCTGTACCTATTTTCAGGTAGTGTCACGTTCTCGTCATGTTGTTTTATTTAACCTATAAAAAAGGACCAATAATCAACATGAGAAAGGTTTTCCACCCTGACGCTCACTTTATGTGGCCAAAAGTATGTGGACACTGCTGCTGCAGCTGCACAAAGACTCAAAACAGGGAGATCAAACTGCTAAGCTAACGGCTCTGAAAGCTCACAACTACACATTATATCACGTTTAATACATTAAAAACTTAAAGAAATAAATGAAAATGATGTTATGGAGTTTTTCAAGGCCAAAACCAGAAGAGTAAGGGGGTACCTGTTACCTGAAAACTGCTCCCAACCAGTTATTTCCCTTCAGCTAACAATATTTGAACCAGCACTGTGCTTTTCAACATATCAAAGTCAGATTTAGAATAAGATGTCCAACAATCGATCATCGCTGTAACATTCGGGTGTCCACATACTTTTGGCCATGTTAGTGTAAAAAATAAGAGCGTGCATTGTGAACATGTAGGCTGTTATCAAGGTTTAAAGCTCACGAGTCGTTTTCAATGTAGTATTTGAATTTATGTCAGGAAAATAAGGAAAAGCGGTTTTGTTTTTGTTACATTTCCGCGACAACACAAATGACATGCTGATCCTGTGGTTTGTAATGTAAAATGTCTAAAAACACATTTTCTGAGCAGATTCGGAGCGACTCTGTTTGACTCTGACATTTGAAACCCTTCGATGAATCCGACGATAAACAAATAAAAATGAGACGTCCTATCTTTACAGTCTCAGATCACTCGTGTCATCTTCATTTTCTGTTTTTCTTTTGTCACTTTTTTCTCTTTTTTTAAAGCCCGCTGGGGTTTCTGTTCTGTCCCACCTGCTGTGATTGGATTTCTTTTCATCCCCTGATATTTTTTAAGTGTTCTTATCTTTTGTATGGATATGCAAATAACTCAACCTAAACCTACACACTAACTGTGCTGTGGTTGATAATATCCGACTGCCCAGCTTAGCCGGAGAACAGCGAACCTACAAGACTCAGATGGTTCAACATAGTGATGTATATTCAACATTTATGGATTTCTAACAAAAATACAATTTAAAATGGATCCATTAAAGCTGACGGTAACAAAGACAGCTGATGAAATAGTTCTACAAGTAAAAGACAATGAAAAGAGATAAAAAGAAAAAAATAGCTGATTATATGTCACAGTTCCTTAAACTGAATTAAATTATTATTTCAAATTACATTAGACATCTAAAGTGTAGAGTTTTTGTAATGGTATTTTTCAATCAGAATCAATCAGAATTTTAGATTAAATTTTTGTTTTGTTCTTTTGTATTTTTGTACTTTTTTTACACACCACCTGTACCTTGTTTTCAAAATAAAAGAATATGAGTCAAATACATAATACATGTACACTGTGAACTATATAATACACTATATAATGTAAAATACATATTTGTATTGTTAAAAAGCACCCATTTATTTTAATTAAATAGCCTAAAATATTTATTGTAAATGTAATTCAGGATTAGAGTTTAAAAAAAAAAAAAAAACACTGTCAGCTACACTCACAGTAGATGTGCAGTTCATTACGTTTTTCATTTTTGCTTCACTTACTTTCCCTAAATCTGCCTCATGTGCGTCAGCTAGATGTGGCCTACATTTCCCAACATGCCACTGGACATCCCCCCGCCACACCAGAGTTCGCGGCTGCTTTGCATGTTCGTGAGATCCTGCAAGCTCGAAAGTGAGAGTTTCCCACTGAGAGAAAGTGAGAATTTCAAATTTTACTCAAACCTAAAGTGAATTTTGACGTCGTAACGAATTCTGCCGCTGGTTTCACCGCTGTGGGCGTAAAAATGGTGATTTCTCCCCGTATGCATTTTGAAGGTTGCTGCAGATTAGCGGCACTAGATTTCTGAGTGACTGACATTAAAAGTGACTGAAAACGACACACCACACCAGAGCTGCTGGGAACATGACGTCATGTCATTTACATCTGACTTTTGATAAGAAAAACACTGAAAGCTAAACTATGAAATTTTCCTGAATTTCCCCCTTAAAGGTCGATAAAGGTGAATCTTATCTTGAAATGTTTCTGTCGTGGAGCTGCAGGTTTGATCGCATCTTGTTAAATTTGAATCAATCCTCATTGAACCTGTTTAGGTTTAACATCAACAACAGCTACAAATAACTCATATTTAAGAACTAAAACAGCAAATATTGACATTCAGGAGCCAAAACTCTGCTGCTATTTTTTCAGTTCTTCCCTGAAAATTTCGTACACTGTTTTTCTGCCAATAAAAGACAAAAGAAAAGAGCTGACAGACAAAACTTCAGATGAGATATTAGCTCCATCTCTGAGCTCGATCAACCAACGAGTGTTCGTCCAAAATACAGGAGGCCAAATGTTCCCTCTCACAATCCAAACACCGTATTTACAACTTACATCTCACAGAAAACAAAAGATTTTCAGGCAGATATTTTCTTTGCTTCTCATCGTGAAGTCCTCCCCGGTGATTCCTCTACGTTTTGGTATTATTCGTTAAAATGAGCTCACTTTGCAGCTGTTAGAGAGCGTTTTTATTTCTCTCCTGACTGACGGCGTCTCTCTGAATCATCTAGACTCCAGATAAGCTGGTCCAACATCTTCTTCTGGAGCATTTTATGCACAAAAAATAAAATCTCATTTCAAAGGTTTTCGCATCTAAATCTCGGGTTCAACAGGTGCTCTGCACGTCCCGACATCTGAGAGCGTTTACCTCCAAAAACTTCTCATCAAATGGGAACCAGATCCAGAGCAGAGTTTTCTCTCCACGTGCAGGTTAATCCCGCTCTGTCTGCCGTGTTCGTTTATTACTGATGCAAACCAGAGAGCTGCCACTGCTGCTGCTGCACATGTAAAACCTCCGAACCACCGAGGGAGGAGGAGGGGGGGTTACATCGAGTGTGTGTCACAGAGAGTTTTATTCACTAGGAGTTGACCTAAAACTAAATATTCTCAGCAGTCAATGAACAAACAGCGACAGTGACGATGAGTATTTAAATATCTGCAGGCGACAACACAGCTCGGTGCAAATATCTCCACCTGTATGAAGAACTATACGTAACTTTCCAGGAAGTATTCAGTTCATTTAAGAGTACACAATACTTCATCACAAGTAAAACTACTGCAATGAACTGCCACTTAAGTAAAAGTATGCAAATATAAGTATCAAATCACAAGTAAAATGTGAGTTTTATACCACTGAATAAAACATTATTGTATTATCATCATTAATGTGCAGCAGTTGTAGTTTTTTTTGGGTGGGTTATTATGTTGTATGTACAGTCTTAATTTGAAAAGTAACTACAGTATATGATATTATTAAGTGAGAGTAGTAAAGAAAAAAGTACAATGTTTACAATGAAATATTTAATACACTGTCTATCTCAGTCTATATGTCATATTTTCTCCAGCGTTCATTCTTAATTTGAAAATTATCTAGAGCTATTAAGCCAGTGCAGTGAATCTAAAAGTAAAGTGTTTATAAATTCCTAATTTTAACTGTTTCTTATGCTGTTAGGTAGTTCAGTATATTCTTCACAGTATTGGTGTATAGTATAATAAAGTAGAAATGACAATATTTACCTCTGAAACAAAGAAAGTTGGAGAAAAAAAATGGAGATACTCGAGTAAAGTACAGTTATCTTAAAGTATTACTAGATTACATCACTGAGAGTTTTCGTCTGCATACGTTGACTGTACGAGTGAAGTTGTGTGTGATGTTTTATCCGTTCACAGGCGGCATACAGTAAAGAGATCAGTTGGGATTTTCTGATTACAAAACACTGATTTAGCTTCTGCTGTCTGATGCATAAATGCATGAAGTGAGACTAATTACAAGCTGTTGAGAAAGTAGGCCAGTTTGGGTAAAGGTCTCTCTCTCTCTCTCTCTCCCTCTCTCCATCATCTCTGTCCATTTAAACACCCAAACACACACAAACACACTCAGTTCCTCGTGAGCTTCGTACAGGTGACAGAAGATTACGAAGGAAACAATCACATTTCTGATGATCGATTTAAAAAGCTGCCACACGATTGGCCGGACACAAAGAGCATCAGTCAGACGATCACTGATTGGCCGAGGGACAAATGAATAAAAAATAAAAATAAAAGAGTCCTCATCTGGCTGTCGAAGGGGCGAAACGAGGGAGTTTCCTTTTGTACAGCTGAGGACAGCAAGCTGAGCTCTCACACACACACACACACACACACACACACACACACACACACACACACACACACACACACCCTACTGAGCAGAGTGCTTGAAATGAAAAGTGTGTCAACAGCTGACAGAATAGACACACTCCTCTGTTGGTGCAGCTCGGAAACCTCTCATCCTCTCTTTTCCCTCCCTTTCCATTTCATCTCACCTTCCCTCGTTTCCTCTCCCCCGTTCCTCTTTTTCTCTCCCCCCTCTCCTCTTTTCTTCCTCGTCCCTCCTCACCTCTCATCTTGCATTTTTTCCTCCCATTTCCTCGTCTTTACTCTCCTTGTTTCCTTTCCTCACCTCTTTTACCTTCTTATTTAGTTTGCTTTTCTTCCTCTCTTCCTTTCTCCTCTCTTTTCCTTTCCTTTTGTTTCTCTTCACCTCTCCTCTTCATTTCATTCCCTCTTTTCCTCACATCTTTTTTCTTCCCCTCCTCTCGTTTCCTTTCCTCGTCACTTATTTCCTCACCTTTTCTTTCTTCCTCTCTTCCTTTCCTCCTCATCTCTAACTTCTCTCTTCTCTCCTCTTCTCTTCACCTCCTCCAGGTGTTCATGCTGTATATTCAACCAGGTATAAAACCAAACAAGCAGTGTGTGTGTGTGTGTGTGTGTGTGTGTGTGTGTGTGTGTGTGTGTGTGTGTGTGTGTGTGTGTGTGTGTGTGTATCTTAATAATTTAGCCATCGCTGTCAGGACCTCGGTCACCGGAGCGCTCTCAGGTTCCTCTGCAGCTCTCAGGTGATCTCACACACACACACACACACACTCTCACACACACACACACACACACACACACAGTGCAGTGAGATAAACTGTGGATCAGTTCGGTGTGATGCTTTAAATCCTCTGTTAATGCTCGCTGTGCGTCGCTCTCTGGAGGAAGCCCTTTCACTTCATCCTGCAGAGTCAGTGAGCGTCGCAGGTGCATTATGTTGCAGCGCAGCTGTTATTTGTTGGTAATAATCCACTCAGAGGTGTCTGATATAATAAAAAACACACCGGATGAGCTAAAGAAAGCCAAAATATTCAATAGAATTAGTACTTTACACTGAAAATAGTCCATAGTTCAAACATGCTGCTGATGTGCTCTTTAATTATTTATTCATTCTACAAAATATCCAACATATCGAGCAGGCAGAGTGATTTTGTTTAACTAACGATCAGAAACATCATGTGTACCCAGCTTAAAATTATATGGAGAAGCCACTGTGGGGCTGTAATGAAGGCTCAGATGTGTGTGTGTGTGTGTGTGTGTGTCACAGCATGCCATACATCTGCAGTCATTTCAAATTCTCCAGCCATGACGTGCGCCGTGTTAATTGACAGCAAATGCAAACGTTATCACATCTGCAGCGAACTAAGTGACACACACACAGACACACAGACAGACACACAGACACACAGACAGACAGACAGACAGACAGGAGGATTTAAAGGCAAGTGAACAGATATTAGAGAAATGTAGGTGACAAAAATCATTTCAGACTAAATAAAGTCAAAAGAGGCTGCAGCAGAAATTATTTTAAACCCAAAAGGTTAAAAAATAATGAAATGAAAATGACATTTCTGTGGGCCTCTTTCTGTGCAGCCTCTGAGGTAAACTGTGAGATTGAAAGTCCCTTAAAAGCCAGTGAGTCAATATTTATTCAGTCCAGCCGATGTGCTGTGATATTTGAACGCTCTTTTAGCAGCACAGTCGTAATGTTGTCACCTGTAAACAGGACGATCCTGCCAACGCTTCCTCTGTTTTGGTAGTGACCCTGTAACATCGAGCGCACTGAAGCCAGTTACTGGTTGCACGTCTGTTCTCTGAAGAAGAAACATTTTACGACGCACATTATAATAATTTGCCTTCAATAATGAATGAATTTTCAGGAGCCCGTGAAAACAGTCGACACAGAGATTTGGGAGAATGACTGAGCAAATGAAGCTGCTTTTGTATGAAAACGTGGCGTCTGTTTTCACATCATTTTCATTTTTCATCGATGCTGAATAAAAACAAACCGCACATACAGTTTGTTTGAAGGCTTTTTAAAAATGCCAGCCAAAGTAAAACGTTGGGAATAGTCGACCAATGAGAAATGTTCAACACTGCGAGGCCCGCCCCCAAAGTTTCTGCACTTTTTAAAAAGTACAACCTCTCAGAGCAGGGACTTTCTAAAATAATGTCCCTGAACTTCATTTAGACTCTGGTCCCTGCGGTGGAGAAACTGAGTTCCTCCAAAGGTTCATCGTCCCCGGAGAAAGTTCCTGTGGTCAAACGCGGCTTTTTTTTTTTTTGCTTGTTCTCTTTTGTTTTTCCCTCCATTTTCAGCCACAAAACTTTGCTTTCAACAACACACAGCGAAGTGTCCAAACTCCTGAGTGAACGTCTCTGATGACACAAAACTTGGAGGCTTTGATCGAAGCTTGTTAGCGCTCACATCAGTCGGCTCATCGTTTTTTCCCGGCTGCTGTAATGTTATGTATTGGTGAGTCTCTCACACACACACACACACACATTGGAGTTCCCACAAGGCCTGAGGAATAAATTAATTGAATGTTTAGTGCAGAAAATCAGCTCACACCTCATGCATGTTCTCCGTCCGCCTATACACCCTGCTAACAAGTGTGTGTGTTTGCATGGACGCCCGCTCCTACGCAGCACACCCGATGGCCATCTGAGGTGGCAGCGGGACAGATGGTACGTAGGTCGGCCTTTCCCCGCGCGCACACACACACACACACTTCCCGCAGACTCGTGCACGCTCACCAGCATGTGTCCCGGCGGCAGAACACACACACACACACACACACAGCGATGATCTGGTAACCCCCACCAACGCCACCAGTTCCCGTCACTGCTCTTCTTCTGCAGCTCTCCACAGACAGCTTCCATTTTCTGTAATTGTCTTGCAGCTTTTTGCTTTTTTTGTTGTTGTTGTCTCTAAAAATATCACCTTTACAGTGTCAGTCTGGGTTTAAAATTAGCTGCTTTACAAAAGACAGTTTGTGCTGCTCAGAGTGAAAACAAGACTTTCGCTGTTGCAATTTCTAAGAAACATTTTGATTTATTTATTTGCTGCATCCCTTCCGTGCACCATCTTTATTGGTTCTTATTGTTAACGTGTCCTGTATTTGTGCTTCCTGTCACATATTAAACTTCAAAGAAAGCCTCAGAGCAAATTAAAACACAGAGACAGTCATGTTGGCAGCAGCTGGGCAGCAGAGTCCTCCAGAGCCCTGCAGGACAAACGCTCACACTGCCAACCAAAACGGAGCCCTGCTGGAGTGTCCTGAGGCATACAGCAGCGTTTGACCCTGACCTTTGACCTCTGACCCGCCTGCGTACGTAAACAGTAGCTGGGAGCGCGCCCTGGCAGGAAGCGGATCACGGGATTATGACGCGCCGTAACGCACGGCGACGCGACGCAAATCTCTCCTGTGTGGAAAAATGAGAAAGAGGAGAGAGGAGGAGAGGCTGAAGCGTTTCCCAGCACGCACACACACACACACACACACACACACACAGAGCAGCAGAGAGGAGCCGGAGCAGGGCCGGGCCGCCTGTCGGAGTCTCCCCGGCCGAGGCCCCTCTCTAGACGGCAACACGTCATGGAACATTCCCGGAACCAGCCAGCGCACCACCCACCCTCTCTCTCTCTCTCTCTCTCTCACTCACACACACACACACACACACAGAGGAAACCAACGATGAACATATGAGATAAAGTCCTGCTTATATTTTAACACTTATTTCTCTTTTTTTCTATCATGGAGAGACTCTGTGCAGCGCGTCTCTCTCTCTTTTCTCTCTTTTTTCTCTCTTCCTCTCTTATTTAAACATCTCAGGAATGTCACACTGGTCGCGCTGTAGCGGCAACAAGGAAATACCAAAGGGAGTGCGCTAAGGTCACCCAGCTCAAACCCTGCTGTGCACAGGTCTCATCCCGACACCGCGCAGGTGACCCGCACAACACCAGAGCTGAAAGAATAAAAACACGCCTTTCTGAGGGGCTCATTTTTCTTCACTTCTCTCTTTCTCTCTTTATCTCCGTGCAAAATAAAAGACCCCAAATCACACCATCACACCTTTCCGAGCTTCCACTTTCACAGCTTCCCATGCACCGACCCCCCCCTCCCGGCCTTGCAGAGCAGCCCGGCCGTGCAGGCTACTGCGAATTCCTCAGGATATTACGCAACCCGGGTAATCTGCATGCAATGCACTGCGTGCCCGGGGTATTCCCCCTGCATAGCTGTGCCCTTATAAGCTAAACAAAAGACCAGGCGCCGTGAAAACAGCCCGAAATGTCCGCGGCGGCGCGCGAACAGCCCGCTGACTCTGACATGTGTGACAGTCTGTCCGCTAAAAGCTGTCTTTTTATTTCATTCCTTCCCCTCTCTCCCCCTCCCCTCCTTCCCTCCCCAGCCACCTTGCCTCGCTCACCCCTCACCCCCCCCCCACCCCCCCCTCCTCCTTCCTCGCAGCACTCACCTTCTTCTGTCTGCGCTCCGGCTGCGCGTCTCCGGCTCGAAATGACAACAAGCTGACAGGAGATCCGAGTCCGACACCGCGCTGGAGGAGAGGCAGCGGGGGGGGGGGCGGTTGTTAGAAATCCACAACAGTCAAACGGGGAGGGTGTGTGGCGGGGGGCAGCTGGGAACGTCGCGGAGAAGCGTCCGAGGAGGAAAAGTTGCGCGTAAAAATGGAAGGAATCCTCTCCGAGCGGCGCGGAGCTCCTCTCTGCGCTGCGGGCGGACAGACGGGCGGTGTGTGCGCGGCCCGCTGTGTTGTGAGTGTGCATGTGTGCGTATGTGTGAGGGTGAAATCAGGAGACACATACACACGCACGCACACACTCCGCGCGCGCACACACACACACGGGGGGGGTTATTCCAAACGCCACTTCCCAGAATAGCAGCAGCAGCAGCAAAGAGGAGAGAGAGACAGAAAGAGAGAGGGAGAGAGAGAGAGAGAGAGAGAGAGGAGGGCGTGTGTATGTGTGTGTCTGCCTCTGTGTGTGTGTGTGTGTGCGCGCTGGTGTGACGTCGTCGGATCCCCCAGCGCGCAACCAGGGCAGAGGGAGGGGAGGGGAGGGGAGGAGGAGCAGTGGCCGAGGAGGAGGCTCTGTCTGCCGGCTCAGAGAGAGCAGGATTCCCCGGTCACCTCTGGAGCGACCTGTCTGTCTGCCTGTCTGCCTGCCCCGCTTTTTTTCTCCTGTCTGTCTTCACGTTCAGCTGTATGTTGAGGCCGGAACTGGAAGCATTTATACTGGTTTTACACTAAATTATTATATCATACTAATATTATGATTATAAATCTATATATTTTTGCACAAATACATTTTTATAATATTCATCACTGCCATTATTATCATTTAAAGTTAAATGATACTATATAAATAATGCACTGTACAAAGTGAATCTAAATTATTTCTAGAAAATCATATAATTAAATCTACAAAATGACACCCTGTGAATGATTTATAATGACTGTACTTGTGCATTGTGTATTTCACAGTCATCCTGCTTTAAAAAGAAGCACCACGGCCGCAGGAATCTGTTCCGGGGGCCACAAAATGAGCCATCAGCCCCCCGTTGGCCCCCTCCTCCACCCTCTTCCAGTGTTTGCTCATGTGTTGATTTGATTAAACAAATTAATTTAGGAATATGCTGATTATATGCACAAAACCTTATCTGACAGCGACTTCCTGGATCCCCTCTGGTTGCCCGGCAACCTCGCAGCAAAAACAAAATGGTGTGACAACGCCTTGTTTTATTTTTGTTTAGTTTTTTTTTTCACCTCAGTGTTTGTTTGTTTTACGCTGCACAGAGACGCAGTGTGTTGATGAGTGAGATTTAAAGGCGCTGTCAGGTGGACGGAGCCAAACCGGCTTTAAATCTTCTCGATCAGCCGCGACCGGCGTCTCCTGGCTGCAACTTTACATTGAGCGGACGGAAATAAAGATGGTATCGATCCTCCTCTCTTCACTCGACCTTTAAGGATCTTATCATGGCACTCGAAACTGGAGTTTACTGATGCATGTTCCCAAAGAGATCTGCACAAACACACCGAAGCTCTCAGGGCCTCGTCAGTCAGACACCAGTATCATACGTGCGACAACAAGACGCCATCTTGTCCACCTCTTGCCAGATTTCAGGTGAATCCTCAGTATTCACACAAACAGCCCCACTCCAGCTCCTTTCATCTGGAAAAGACATTTAGGAATACAGAGGGGCTCATTTAGGCGGCCCTCCTGCTAATGAATTAAATCAGGCCTGATAAAGTCCCTTTCTCCTCTGGACAGGTTCAGATGCAGCTGCCCCTTTGTGCTAATAAACTACATTAGCTTTTGTGCGCGCCTTTAAGCAACAGGTGGCAGCTTTTGATAGGCGGCCGGAGACAAAGCGTCCCGTACCTGCAGCATCGTGGGTTTGATTACGGTAACAGACGGCCGAAGACCCAAAACGTGAAAAATGCAACCCGTGCGAGCTCTGACGCCAACGTCCACTGCGATAATAAACCATTCAGATTTTCACGCAGCCTCCTTCCAGCAGCTCTCTTTGTACCTGGGAACAGATAATGACACATAATGGCCTGATAAATGTCTCGGTGGCCTCCGTCCTCGCAGAGCGCCGTGAGAAGTTATCCGAGATGAGAGCGAACGAGAGGGAGGAAAAGATGCTGCCTGGCAGGGGTGCAGTCATCAGCGGCGCAATTACAGATACAGTTTTAACTCTTTTCACAGGTCGGAAAAGAAGAAAAAACATCTAGTTTTCTCATCCAAAAAGATATGTTGCATGAATACTTTTTTTTTTTGAGGCTCACAGGGAAGAGTGGCCAGTGTCCAAGAGGATGAGGTCTTATTTCCCTACATGCATTTGTTGTTTATCTACACTGTAAGCTGCAAAGTATTAAATGTGAAAAAAGGGATGGAAAGTGGGCCAGATGCCAACCACATCACCTGAGCTAATGAAGCCTCAAGAAAACGAAGCTGGTGTGAGTCTGCAGGGTGTGAGGCTCACTGTCTGCCTTCATTTCTCCTCATTTCTAACTCTTTAAAAACACGAACCCACAAACACTCGCTTCACACTTGTCTGGTTAGGAGGAACATTTGGAACAACACGTCATCATAAAAACTTGAATTTGCCTCGAAGAAAAGATAGAAGACGTCATTTTTAGTCGACGTGGAAGATGCAGTCTTGAAGGTGACTGTTGGAGCAAAGACTTTTCTAGTTTCTCCAAAAGTTTCCTATGCAGCAACAGCTAATCCAGACACAGTTCAAAGTTTTATGTAGTAAACAGGTTTATTTCGGAGGGCTGCGCTGCTCGATCAGATAAACGCTGTTTTTCTGGAGTCCTGCTTTCCCAAATATCTTCACCTGTGTCAGCTGGGTGGTTCTCTGTTTGGATAAAAGGAGGTAGGAAAAGAACTGGATGTAAAAGGACTGCATAAAGACAAGTTTGTGGGAAAGTTTTGCAAATGTCAGACCTTCACTTGACATT
>JBAJHX010000031.1:19201108-19251868 GCA_037176925.1 Amniataba percoides | reverse complement strand
AGTTATTAGATGATGATGGTGCTTTAAGTATCAGGAGGTTTTTTGGCTTCATCATGAATGTGAATGTTTGCACCAAATTTAAAAAAAACAAAGTGCATTTAGGAGTCAAAGTCAAAGCAAAGAGGGAAATAAAAAGTTTTGGTCAGTTCAGAGAAGAAGAAAAGTTTCTGTGTCAGGTAATGGAAGAAAATCAGACCGTCAACTCGAGACAGAGAAATCTTTTTTCTGTCTGCGTGAACTGTTTCCAACTTGTGCATCATGTTTTTTTGCTCCGTCCCAACTCGCCTGCTCTGATGTGACACCTTAGTTCATCTTTACGGGACTTTCCTGGTAGGGCCTTTGGAAATGTTTGACTTCACAGGTCACTGCATGAATGCCTGATTTGTTTTTTAGTCTGTGTGTGTGTGTGTGTTTGTCTAGACTGTCCTTTCATGCAGGCAGAGGATGAGTTTCAGTTTGAGACACGATGCTTAAATGATCACATCCAGAACCAAAGTGTCTGATTATTCATGATGAAACTGAAATCAGTTTATTGTTGACAATACAAATTTATCAGTAACATGAAATCTGCACGTACAGTCAACGTTCCTTCTGTCAGAAAAACTCTGCAGACACCAGCAGCACGAGTTCAAAGGTCACAGCAATCAGTCGTCAACTTTATCGATTTATTGCATTTCAGGGAAGGAATTAAAAAGCTGCTTTAAAGAATTCATGTCACACTGTAATTTCAGTGTGTGTGTGTGTGTGTGTGTGTGATCACACACACAGTGACATTCGTTTTCTTCCTGGTTGAGTGTGACTCAAAAGATGACATCATCATCATCTCCTTAACTGACCCTGTGACATTTTACCTTATAAGGAGGAAGAAAGAAACGACGAGGTGTTGGTGGATTAAATGGTTGAAAGAATAAAAGAAGCGCTGCACTGTGTCATCAGGGATGTTTCTGACTTTCTTACAGTCGTCATATTTAAAGGTTTACTCATCTCTCTGCAGAGATCAGACCTGCTGAAGGATCCTTGAAAGAAAAAATATGACCTGACATTTAAATCATTCTTGAGAGCATGTCAACATTTTCCATCTCAGTAAATGTCACCAACACTGGAAAGTCTGCAGCTTTTCGACCTGAACGTCTGTGAGACTTTCCTGGAAAAAACTCCCAGCTGGAGCTCAGTCCGCCTTTAACAGGATCAGTCTTGAACACACCTGTATTTTTCTGGTTTCTATTTGTGTTACTGTGACTCAACAAGCAAAGAAAATATCAACAGGGGATTAAATGTGAAACTGAAGTTGAAGTGAGGTCCAAAAACACACCCGCAGTTACGGAGCGTCGCCATAAAAAAGACTGAATTGAAAATCAATCAGCTTACAGCCCCATAAAAACAGAGTGATGTATTACGGATTTATTGTTCTGTCAACACTTATATATGTGTGTCATAAATCACTTCCTGATGAGAGGACAAAAGGAATAATTTAACACTGAATGCTGAGCACTTTATAAACTTATCTGTCAGCCCGACCATAAAACAGACAAGAAACCTCAGTCAGTCTGAATCATAACAATGTAAAGGAACTTTCACTTACACATCATTAAGTCAGTAAGAGTTAAAATAGTGCTGATGGCATAAAGTTATAATAGAAGTGAATATTTACCAGATCTTTTCATCATTTTTAACCAAGATTTGTATACGAAACACAATAAATAGAGAAAAAAGTACAATTTTATTTTGAAACTTGTGAAAATGAACTTTCTGAATGAAAATTCTGAAGGACAAAAGTGTTTATTAAGTTTGTTTATTAAGTTATGTATATGCACACATAACTTTAATCTTGAATATATTTAATGGTTTATATTGTGGTGAGAATATGCTGAAATAGCTTCATTCTCAACTTTAATGTAAACTTAAAACTTTAACTCTACTTTCTCAAAGATTTTAAACGTCCTCACTCTGAAACTTTAATCATCCCTAACAAAGATAAGAACGAGAGCACAAACACACACTTTGTCTGGCAGATGGTTAACAAACAGCCACATGAAAAAAAAAAAAAGAAGATGCCATGTGGTTTGCGACACTGCGAGTGTGTGATGTGTTTGACCTCCAGTCTGCTTCCTCAGAATTTCAACACATCGCTGCCAGTCAGCTGCAGCCTCATGACCGCAAAACCACGACAGCAGGCCGCTGCGAGCGTCCGAAACGTGTCACCGTGCTGACCAAATCATTTCAGGGCCCCAAAAATAGAGCCGGAGCCCCGCACAAACACGGCGAATCATCCGGGCCGGCAGAAAGGAGGCTTTGTTCCACGAAAAGGAGGAGAAAAAGGGCCTTTATGTGCTGAGTAAGCGTGTGCGGCCGGGCAGCTTTTAATTAAAGAGTCAAAACACCAGATGACTGAGTGTCACGTTTGAACTGCTCCACAGTCAGTCATCGCTTAGCCCCGTTTGTAAGCCAGAAGTGGAAATCCCCCCCCAACACACACACACACACACACACACACACACACACACACCCTGCTGCTGTCTGCCTGCATGATGCCACGCACGTCTGAACCACTGACACACATTGCATAAGCAGTAAAACATAAAGGACGTCTGTGCGTCGCAGAGTTTGGGGAAAAAAACATGTTGTGCTGCAGAGACGTGTTGAAATTCTGGTAAAATCCCAGAAAAACAACTTTACGGTTGTAAATCAAACACAGAACACACAGAAATCTCATCATCCATCATGTTTTTGGCTGAGAACAAACATGAGAAAGTGTCAAACTGTAAAATACTGAGGCCAAAATGCTGGTAAACGTGTTGTTTTATCCAAAAATTGAACCACGTATTTGACAGTTTTTTTTAAAAAAGCTGTGGCCACTCATGAATTTAACAAAGCGGCTGTGTAAAGTTATTTTTTTCTGCAAATTTCCAGAAATACTGGAGGATTAGTGGAGAGTATAAAACAACATAAAGACACTTTGAAGAACAGAGTGCAGATTTACAAAATCTGGAGACAGAAATGAACTTTTAACTGTAACTGAACAGATTTTGTGTTTAATAAGAGGTCACTTTTCTCTAATTCAGCCACTCACATAAATATCAAATGATTTCATTTAATTTTTCAGTCATTCTCAAACTAATAGTTTTAGAAAAATGTTGATTCAGTCGTTCCTCCTCTCGTTTCCACTCCCACATTTAGAAAATAAAGCGTCACATAGTGCTGATGTCGGTGCATTTGTGTCAGTGTAATCCAACAAAACTAATTTTAGATTTTCTTGGGAAAACGGTGCTGCTCCTGTGCAGTTCCTGTGAATCTGCAGACGGTAAAACCTCTGATTCCCAGACACAGTCCCGACCCACGTCATCGAGCCCCCTGATCACACCGTCTGTGTGTGTTTCCCCCAAATCTTACACTCCAACACACACACACACACACACAGCCTGTTTATTCTCAGCTTTTCAACTACAAGTGCTGAAAGGCACGTAGAGATTTTGGCCGTCCAGTTATGAATAAACAATCAGATCTAATCTCAGTTTCACTTTCACGCAACAAATAAGACTTTTATTTTGATGTGCAGTAAATCGAGGCCTGAATTAGATCAGTGTGTACGAGACAGGTTTACTGTACTGTAACCCAGCATGTCTGCTGCTCGGAAAATAATTACTTTATCTGAGCACAGTTTTCTTTTCCTTTACAAAGAAATCTCTCCACCCCCTCACATTTTCAGCAGCTGAATGAATGCAGGAAGTTTCTCCAAGTGGGCGACCTTAAAAAAAGCAACAGACTCAGTCAAAACAAACAGGTTTTACAGTAAAAATGGACAGCAGAGGGGGATTTGGACTGGAAAAGTGTGTAGGAGGAAAAAAAAAGATAGTCAATCATAAATCAGATTATCTCGTTAAATCAGTTAAATCACTTAAACATCAACCTTTGCTTCATACGTGTAGAAAACATTGACTTTTTAGCTGAAATTTGATGCAAACCTGAGGCAAAGCTGTGATTTACGGGGTTACAACAGGCTGAATAACAGATCACAGGAAGGTAAATAACACGCTTACACAACAAACTCTGCAGCATCTCTTGTGTAAACTTTCATGTGAAACTCATCATGTGTCATTCTTTGCGTTTCATTTTCCCATTTTCATGTGACGGTTGACATAAACAGGGGACAGAAACCTGATGGTCCAAACAAACATCTGTTTTTGTGCCATTGTGAGTAAATGACTCCACGTTAACCTTTACGGTCGTTCAGAGGGAGTTTTATCTGATTATTACCGTGGTAACTTTCCAGTTTCCTCATTATGAAATAAAGCAGCGTGCAATGTTTGAGTCAAATTAAATAAACGACATCTGATCATTCGCCTGTTACGGATCAATGCTGTAAAATAAATCAGAGTTATTTATGAGCCGGAGCTGTGTTTGATGTTTGTTCAGGTTTACAGTAAAGATAAAATCTGCTGGTGAAGGCACCTTTATCGTCAAGCTTAGTTTTGTTCCTCCTCTCGTCTTCTCACGCCACCATTTTCTTTGGTTTTAACGCCCAAATTTAAATAATTAAAGCATCGAATCTGATTTTTTTCAGTGTAAATAAATGAAACTTTTTCAATATCAAACAAAAGTAAGAAAAAAAATCCCATCATGTGAAATTCTTGTGACTTTCAAGGTATCAAGCAAATGTCAGATTGAAAAATAAAGCTCACTGAATGCAAACAAACAGTTTCCTTTATGATAAGAAGCCCTTTTGTTCACAGTATTTTCTTCCTCTTCTTTCTCATGGTCACACTTTTGACCTCTGTGTCACCTCTCACATTTGACTTTCTGTTTGCACTTGTGACAGAAACTTCCTGTGACAAACAACAGCACAAAAAAAATAAAAGTCTCACAGTTTACAGAAGCTGACACAAATCAGAAAAAAGGTGACAGTGTTTTCATTTTTCATCTTAAATCAGTTTATTCACACCTGTGAGGTTCAGGCAGGTGTTCAGTATCTTTTCAATCATCAGTGAAAAACTACAAAATAAAAGCGTCGCGGTGACTCGGGTCATGTGATCTGTCAGCAGGTATCGTGCCTTTTTCAACAAATCACCTGAAAGTCGACGTCTGACTCAGTGTGGGACGTTTCCCACCGACAGACGAGGACGTGTGTCGTCAGGTGTGTGTTCCTCCAAAACTTTCCACCTGACTCAGCAGATTTACCTGCAAGTGTGTGTTCAGAGTTCAAACGAGTTCACAAGCAAATCTGATTTCACCATAAGGAATCGAGGAATTTTTTTACAGGGTTTATTTTATAGTATTTTACCCCAAAACTACTTTTATTAGAAACATTTCTGCCTTATTTAAAGTATTTTTTACCTCTATTACTACACATATCGCTGCTGAATGTTCAACCTTTACCTTTTATACTGCCAACAACTAATATTTTTATACCACTAATATTTTGATTAGTTTAGTTTTACCACTGCTGTCACCACTACGACACCAACAAGGACTGCTTCTCCTTTTTCTGCTGTTACTCTGCTGCTACTTCTACTTCTGTTATCATGACACAAATACTTCAACTAACACAGTAATCTATTACAAATCGTTTATTACATCAGGTACTTCTATTAAAGGGAAAACTTAAAGTACTACTGCCACAAAAATGACCACAAAAACTAGTTTTACTACTCATACGACTGCAATTAACACTACTTTTACTTTTAAAAATACCATTACTGCCACCATTACTACAAGTACTACTACTATTGCTGCTAAGAAGTGTAAGAAGCATTAATTTATATGAAGATTGTTGCTGTAACTGTATATAATATGATATATGATGTTTTTTGGGAGCTTCTTCTTCTTCTGTTTCTTTTATCACAGGTTAAAACGGATCATTAGAAACGAGGAAACGCTCAGTTTCAGGGGAAAGTTTCAGAGAGCAGCTCAGTTTGCGAACAGGTGAACAGGAGCTGCGTCTTCATCTCGCTCTGGTGTTTTTAAAAGTGACTCACAGCTACTGGCAGTGAATCACACACACACACACACACACACACACACACACACAACGCTGAGATCATCCCGTCCCCTCTGATTCTTCACTCCTCCACTCTCACTTTTCTCTGTTCTTCTCTCACTTTCTGTCCTTCCCTCTCTCTGGGCTTCGTCATTTACTGTAACGGTAGTAAGGGCAGGCTGCGTGTAAGCGTTTGTGTGTGTGTGTGTGTGTGTGTCTACATTATTGATTCCCTCTGAGCCCCAGCAGGCAGTAATCTCTGTGCTGAAATGCGATTGGCTGGGTGCCGTCAGCCCTCGTTACCTGATAATCCAGACCTCTTCTGATTGGACGCAGTCACAACATGCCTCGTTAGGAATTCATGATGATGAAGAGTGAGGTCACACTACTGATCAGGGGGGTGATGTCATCTCACCTGAGCCCCTCGATTACAGATAGAGAGCTTTAGATCATATAAAATATGTAGGTTAAAATGAAGGTTGATAGGATCTTTTTTCAGGACATAAGATGGAAGATAAGAACTGAACAGTGTAAATATTTAGAACAAGAGAAGTACAAGACGTAGAGAGGTAATAATAAATGAGGAAAGATGAGATAAGATGAGATGAGGTGATGTCAGGTGCAGTTAAATGATATGCAGTCAGAAAAAAGGTCATAACATCATATAAGGCGATAGTGATGCTGCCATAAATTAAACATATTTTTGTGGAGGACGGTCGTCCCACTTCCAGCAGAGAGGAGAAATGTTTTAAATCTGACATCAGCGAGGTGATGATGATGATGGTTCGGGGGGTCGCGGTGGTTGATTGAGCGCCTAAAATATCATCATCAATATCATCATGACTGAACTTACGTTTGATTCAAAGTGAAATACGAAGACATTAAATGAGATCAGCGGGATGAGATTGTTGGGGAGGTGATATAAAATAGAAATAGGACAGGAACAATAATTACTATTAAAGAAGAGACTGAGGTAACCAGGCGGACTGAAATAAAATGATCCACAAAATAAAGCGCTCAGTGTCTGTTGTGTCTGTCACGTCTGCTTTTTCTGGTTTGTCATGTTTTATTTTGAAATCCTCTCGTTTCAGGTTCCTTGACTTCCTGTCCGTGTGTGTGTTTCCCACCTGTGTGATTCTCCTCTCTGATTGTTTCCACCTGTTTCCCGTCACCTCTTGTGCTTATATTGTCTGCGTCTCCTGTCAGATCCTTTTCGACATCAAGCCTTCATGTTGGTGTTTCTTTTTCAGGCCTGCGGTGAAGCTGTGAAGCTCCTTTGTTTTGGGTTTTACCAAAAAACCTTGGTGTATGATAATGATTAGTTGCAGACTATGTTAAAAATGAGAATCTCTTCATTGGAGGGACACATGAAGCACACTGAGACGTTTCTGTGTTCACAGGAGCAGATGGCCTTGATTTATTTTTGGCATTAATCCTTGTTATTGTGTCTTTGTGCTGCCAAATCTCTCTTAAAAAGACACTGTAATCCCAGTGAGTCTTTAGGAAAACACTGAAGTAAAGGAAACGAGAGATAATGTGTGATGAAATGAGGTGACGCAAAGTTGAAAAGAGTCCAAAAAGTCAGCGAGTAAAGAGATAAAATCAGTGATTAATTTACTTAAAGTGATAAAAAGAAAAGGTGAGAGGAGATAAACAGAGACGAGACACAATCAGATGATTCAATCAATCATTACATGCTGACATTAAAGGAACAATCTGCGATCAATAAAGCAGACAAACTTCAAACATTCAGACGTGATTTTCAGATGAACTGGATGTAAATTATTGATGCTTTTATAAAACCGCCACAGGTTTGTTTACATCAGAGACTCATGACGTTCAGCTGGCAGATCATTAATCACATTTACAGCACCTGCTGAACGAAACTGTGTTAAACCTCAAAGCTGCAGCAGCAACACGAGACCAAGTCTGAAATCAGATCAGTTTGAAAGCAGCTGATTGTTTTAACACGCTCGAACTGACAGACTGAAGTTTCTTGAAGTGCGGTGAGATTGCACAAGCCGAGGTGAGATAAAAAACCTGAAGCAGCATGACGTTGCAAAATGTGACTCACCGCTGAGAGAATGATGAAACATGATTAAAGACGGAGTAAACCAAGTCACGTGACCTGCTGTGTCATGCAGCCTGAAAACATGCGAGAGAGAGGAGGAACGACAGAAACCTGCAAAAACAAGGTGACACTGCTGACGGGGGGGGGGGAAGAAAGAAAGAAAAACACCCAGAGAAAGAAGCTGAGTCACGATCAGCCGAGAGAAACGGAGGTTTCATGAGAAACAGGAGCTGCCTGTGTGTTTGCAGTCTGATAACGGGAGCGAAATCAGGAAGCAGGTTGATTTCTACAGAAACGAGTGGAAGTCTGAGAGTTAAACTTTAACTTTACCGGCGGACGGCGGCGTCACCGGGAAGAGAAGCAATTCAGTTTTTAATGGCCGCTCACGTTTGACGTCAGGTCCGATATGATGTGAAATATTAATAGAAATGTCACCTGTGAAGGTCGAAGTCGAGGTCGAGCTCACGGTGACGTCATAATAAGTTATAAAACATTACGTGTGCTATAAAAAAACACTTTATGGGACGTTATTCAACACACATAAAAATGTTTGGGTCTCAGGAGGAAGTTTGCTCTGTCACGTCACCAAAGCGTCCAGTTTGTTATTGATTTGATATCTGCACGAGTCCACCCGCGTCTTCACTTCCTCTTCTGCTCCTTTTTTAGAGTTTAAGATTTCACTGATCTTCAGGTGATCATTGTTGCATCATGTGATGAAGATGATGTAAAAAATGGTCCCCAAAATTTAAAGTTATTCACTGGAATAACTGAAAAAGTCTTTAACGTGCGTTTTATGAGCCTGGATGTGAAGTGGTGCAGGTAAACAATCACTGGAGAGTAATTCTAGATGAAAACGAAGATAAAAATAAAAGGTTTAATGTAAAATAAACAGGTTCTGATGTTGGAGAGCAGCCCAGAAATAAAACACGCTCACATACCTGTGCTGTTACGTCTTTTTACATCACCGCTTTACACCTTTTGTGTGAGACAAATAAAGACCAGCAGCGCTCTGACGTCACTGTAACTTAAAACAGTGTGTGTGTGTGTGTGTGTGTGTGTGTGTGTGTGTGTGTGTGTGTGCGTGTGTCGCAGCTGCCAAGGCCGTCTAACCCAGTTTACACACGATCTAAAAATAACCGCAGGGAGCCGCCGAGGATGTGACGCCACATCGAGAGAGCCGAGAGAGCCGAGGCCTCGGGGGGCCCGGGAATCCTGGGATACGTCCCAGTTCAAAACAAAACATGCTTCCTTTCATGACTCCTTACTTTCCTGTGTGTCCTCGCAAAGTGCAGACATAAAGGAATAAAGTCATTGTTATAATTAAAAGAGAGGCAGAGAGACTTTTTGGTCATTTTTGGACTTTTTGAAAGCTTTTTTTCAGTATTTCTGACTTTAGCGTTCTTATAAAGCTTATAGTTAAATAAAGTTATTTATCTGCAGCTTTGCTTAAAGTCCACTTAATGTCATCTTGCAGTTTTCTTCTGAGTTTATTCAGTTGTTTTGGAAGATTTTAATGTATTTTTCTTTTCCTTTTGTTTAGTTTTTTTTTTTTTAGATATATGCGTGTTTAAGTTTTATTCATGTTAAATATTGTTCTTCCACTTGTTCTCTTGTTTATTTTTCTTTCTCTGATAATCCTGCAAAGTAAGCAAGAGTATAAATAAAAAACACACACCTGTTACTGTGATACAATAACAAACAACAACAACAGTGCAGAAACAAAAGGGTGTAAACATTTCAGAATGGGACGTGGCCCTGGCTGAGGTTTCCCTCCCTCCCTCTCTCCCTCTCTCTCTCTCTCTGTGTCTCGACCTCGCTCTGTCTGTGTCTGTCTGCACGCCAGAGGTGGAAGTCCGCAGGGCGTGAAGGTGTTGCTACGGTAACAGGCGTGTAAACATAAACAGAGGGGTTAGTGGAGCAGAGCTGCAGACTGAAGCTTCGCTCAGGGATCCGCTTACACACAGTTAATAATGAATGAGCAGCTGGCAGGAGGAGTTCATGAGAAATCAGACCGAACATGAGCGAAGAGTTTCTCCTAAAGAGATCAATCCTGTGAAAACACACCGTGTTACAGGCAGCGCTCAGTTATCTCACACGTCCTGACTCGTAAATCAGTCGTGGATCTCTTTTCAATGTTTTTTCTTTTTCACAAAAGAAGATCAACAAGTTGTTTGTTCAGATTGTTTTTATCATTTAATGTCTTTTTAGTAAGTTTTCATAACTTTACGGCGCTTATATCCTCCAGTTAAAATGAAACAAACACGTCGGGTGCAGGGGACGTGAATGCACCATTTAATGATAATATCCACTGAATATATGCTTTGTTGACCTGTCTTATGCTTTAAAGGAGCCGTGCATTCAAATATAAATCAGTAATATTACAACACTTGCAGTTCAAATAAGTTCACACACACACACCCTAGAATTTAAACCTGAGGCCAGAAATAAAGTTTAAAATATGTTTTCTCTCCTGTTTTGGCCCAACATTGCCTAAAAATTTCTGAAGCTCTGGTGGGAAACTGTTTCATACTCCTTAATTTGTTTTGTTTGGCCTAAAAATAGCTGCTCAGCTATTTCTGCTGTTTTTGTTTCAGTTTTAGTCATCCTAGATTTCCAGAATAAACCCAGAGGACGCGGCCTCAGAGGTGACGATGACTTCGACTGTTTGGTATCTGCGACTCGATGACGCGGCGGCGTGACGTCCGAACCGCCTCTTGAAAGAAAAATGAAAAACTAAACACAAACACAACAAATACAAAGCGTGCAGGTGAAATAAGATATTTCCTTACACAAGCGTTTACATCAATGGAAGTTTTTCAAAAATGTGTTTTGGCTGCTGCAGCAGGAAGAAACCTCGAACGTCTCAGACAAAAGGTGTGAAACGGTGAAACTAGTTCAAACAAACAAACAGACGCTTTATAAGCTGACTCATCCTCATATGTCTGATACCTTTCTTTACCTGACAGCGCAGGAAGCATTCGCGGTATGTAAACCTGCTCTCCTTCATTCTCCAAACAGCAACATCAGCTTGCAAAATGTGCAAAGTCACGACGAGTTGCGGGAACTTCCACTTTGTCATGGAAAAGGCTGGACGTGGAAATGCCGCCTCTTCCTTCTGACCCGAGAGTTCATCGCTGCACCTGTTTGAGTCTGTACGATACTGCAGACAAACTTTTCACACACGAAAGGTCAACAAACCACCAAACTGTGAGGTCCTGCCTACAATCCTCCATTATGTCTTCTTTCAAATTTAAAACACATTTAGAAAGAAATAATGACCCACTGCAAAGCTTTATTATCCGATCTATCCCAAAACCTGTAATGCAAGTTGTTAAGATACTACTGCTTTTATGTTTTACATTGTATTGATAAAGTTTATTTTGTAATGCACCTTATTTATGACTTATGGTAATATATTGAGCTATTAATATTACTGTACAATATTTGTCAATGCGAACATGCGCTAACATTTTGAGATTTATAGAGCGATTCAAACTGCTCCATGTGAGTCATGAAGCAGCTTTTAAAAGAAACTTTGAGGCAAAATAAAGTAGTTCACAAAATATTCTCATCATAAAGTCCATTGAGCGGCTGTACTGGAGCTTTTGATCACATCACATGACTCTCATTAGCAGACGGAGTCACCACGATGTCGCTGATTCGTTAGCGAGAACGTTAAGATTCAAAGTCAATCCTTAAAATTTATGTTATGTAAGTAGCCGTAAAGTGAAGAAAATAATTTAAAAAACAGTAAAATAACTAAATAAAGACAGAATGAATAATAAAGTTTAATAACAGAACTACACATCCCTTTAGATCAACTTCACGTTACATAACTGAGAGTAAAAAAAATGAAGGGAGAGCTTCAGCTGAAGTAGCTCAGTCATTAAAAATAACTCTGACCGGAGCAGCTGGAGTGTGTCGTAGTGAACTGTACGAGATGGAGGAGAGCCAAGAGGAGGGGGGAGGAGAGATGAAGAAAGGAAGGAAGGCAAAGGAGGGGAAGAATAACGAAAGAAGCAAAGAATGAAGGATGGTAATTGGAAAAAGGTTGAACATGAAAAGGAAGGAAATGAGCAGGGGATGAAGTGAAGGGAAGCGATGAAGGAAGTGTTGAGAAAACGAGAGAGGATTGTTGCGTCGGCAGCTTGAAACTATTTTTCTGGCCCGCGTTCTCATGACGTGAGGTCGACTGGCCAAGTTTAGAGTCCCAAAAGCTCGACGTCAGCACCGCCGTCACCGGTTGAACTATATTTACTCGGCTGTGCTGATGTTTGACTGCGGCGGCACAAAGGAAGCACATTCCTCCACTGAGGCGGCACAATCCCATCAAGGTGTCAGCAACCTGATCCGGATCAAAACACGCAGACTGACTTTTACACTCGACAAGGAAACGAATCTAAAGCTTATGAAGTTCATAAACTTGTTCTGTAACTTTTCACCACGACTGCAAAAAATGTTTGGTGAAAAATGGGTTTTTATTTCCTTAATTATTATTTGACATTTCTTACCCTCTGGATGTCAACATTTGTTTAAACTTCAAAATAAACAGCACAGATCTCCCTCCGGGCTTTACCGCATTCACGGTTTAACCTCTAATTGTCTTGTTTTCATTTCCAGCTCGCAGGCTGCAGCAGGTTTGGCAGCAGCAGGAAAGAGAGAAGTCAAAATCCTCCTGTCGTAACCTGCAGCTCCTGCACGTTGAGTTTGAATATGAAGGAATATTTCTGTAGCTGTAATTATGAAATGTCAAACCTGCAGGCTTATTTCCCCAGAGAGCTAACACGCCCCTGAGACGTGCATGCAAAGATAAATTCACCTGAACTTAATTAAAAAACTGATAAAATGTCTTTTCACACTGAACATTGCACACGCAGTTGAAGTGATTGATGGGAAATGACACGTTTCTGCAGATCCTGCCAGGAATCTGATGGCTGCTTGCTTCGCTGTCAGTAAACACATCTGCAACGTCTCGCTCTTCCTCTGTTGCTTCATACCAGATTTTACTACTGTGAGAGATGAATGATGAATGAAATAATCATCAACGGTAAGAAAGCTTGTCTCTTCTCATCAGCACCAGAAAATACCAAGAAGCTGTTTCCTCATCCTCAGGCCGGATCAGCACACCTCTGTGTGTGTGTGTGTGTGTGTGTGTGTGTGTGTGTGTGTGTGTGTCTTCCTGTTCTTTTCCTGTAATGTTTGCTTTCAAAAAACCACTACAACATTAGATAAGATAAGATACACCACTGCAGTTCCCTAACTGGGAAATTCAGAAACATAACTTACATAAAAACCTCGCAGACACTTTTGAACACGTATTATGCAATTTCCTCAATTTGCTGATGAAACAGCAAATGTGGGAAAAAACTGAACTATAAGCAGCTCTAAAATGCAGCAGAGTGTCCATGTGATGCTGCTTCCCGTCTCCACCACTGCCCACACACACACTCACACACACTTAACAGAAACATTTCAAAATTTTCATGATTTTACTGAGTTGCACAAACATACGTGTGACATGCGGCGCTCTCGCTGTTGAGAAATCACAAATGACCAACGTGTTGAATCCTCATAACGTCAAGTCAGGAAGGAAGTCAGATAAAAATACAGAAACACCCCCGAAAATTCATCTGAAATGCAGAAAACCTAAACAGCCTTCCTGCCCGTTCTACGACAGAAACAATGAAACTTTAATCATCCCTGCAGGGAAAACAGCACACTGCAGCAAATTAGAGAACAAAAGAAGAGTTCAACAAGCCTCCATCTGCAAGTTCACTTTCAGCATCTGAAATAAGTTTTAGTGGCTTTTAATAGCCTGGATAAGAGTGTCAGGCAGTTTTTATATCAAGATCTACATAAAATATCGATTAAAACTGTTATATTTTCTTTCAGTAAGTATAAAAACGAATGAAAACGCTTCTTGGAGTTGCATTAATTCTGAAAATTGATCTGCTGGTTCTCACATGAGGAACAAACACGTGAGGAATGACGGCAGGAAAACACCCAGATGAGTTCATGTGAAAACTGCTTTCACGTTTCAGTTCACCTGTTGGCTGGACTTCACACAGGAGAAGAAACAGGTCAGACGAGGACGTTTTTCTCTCTGCCTCCAGATTGGTTGCAACACAATTTCCACAAAAGCAGAGGCGGCTCGATAGCAGGAAGGCGAATCGTACGTTTCCTTTATATGAAATGACACAACATGCAAACATTAATGCACTTCACGTTTGGACTTCTGTTTCCTCTCTAAAGAACAGCGAATGAGATGATGTCTGGGCTGCAGAGAGAGAGAGAAGAGATGAAACTTTAATAAAAGTTTAATGAGACCTGAGGGGAAACTGGGTCACTGCAGCAGAATATGAGCCAAACTACAACAAAGAGAACAAATTCAAGCTTCATCACGCCGAACTGAGAGAAGTTTGATTTAATTCTGACATAAAACAGCAGTTAGACAACTTATTTTAGCTTGAAAGATGAGAGTTATTATACTTATTCACACAAGTGGAGACAGATAATTTGATTAAAATAAAACACAACATTAAAAAAAAATCTAGATTTTCTGCATAAAATACCTCATACAGTCCCAGTGAGATGACTTGAGTTAAAAAATTGTAAACGTTTTTTAGATTTCTAAGCAGCAGTTCAGTGTGTGTATTCAAACGTAAAGCACATTCAAACTACAAATTGAAATACAGCAATCAAAATGCTATGAAATGTGACCTAAAACCTTCTTTTCATTCACTCTTTGTCCAGTTTTTAACTTGACCTTTAGTCTGTCAAAATCGGCACTTAGTGAGAAGTTACCACAAGATATTTCTATATTTCTCTTTTTTACATTATGTCATGCAAACTTTACTCACTGACAGAAATAAAAATACTGGGGCAACCTGCGTGATCTTGACATCAAAATGTTCATGACATTTAGTCACTTTCACATGTAAAAACGAAGTCGCACTCGTGTTTCCTTCTTTGTGTCAAACAGCGTTTTATTCATCATAAATCAGATGATCGCCTGCTATCTTTAGAAAAACTCTCCGAAAACATTTAACATGAGGAGGAAAAAAAAGGATGAATCCTTAGAAAGAGAGACAGGACGGACGTCATGAGAGCAGAACTGACTGAATTTCAACATCAAAATCAAGATGACGAGAGTATAAATATATTTTGAACATATGTGTAGAAAGTCAGAATCAATATGAAGGAGCAGCTTCACGTGTTTAATGAAGCGTGTTGATTATGCAGAGAACATGTATGACATTAAACATTAAAACGGGCAGCGGTGTGTGTCCCATGACCTCGACGTCATCCTGTAGTGACAAAACTTCACAGAGCACGGTCAGCTCTGCCACGCACACACACACACACACACACACACGTTTAGTCATCAAACATGATTTATAATAAAGCCACACGAGTGACTGCAGAGCTGAGGTCAACACAAATGAGGAAGGGAGAACTGGAGCGACGAGGGCAAGTTAAGAAGGAAAGGAGAAGGAAAAGGTGGCAAGACAAAGAGAAGAAACGAAGCGAGGGTCATGCTGGGACGTGATGGAGGAAGCGGAGGCGGACTGCTGATAAAGGTCGTGAAGCAACAACATCTCCAAGAAAAGCAACAAAAAAAAAAATCTATTTCTAAGTTTTACCTCACACATTACACAGTTTTAGACACTTGAAAGTACATACATACACTTTTTCTACCTTCATGATCTCTGCATTTTAAAAGTCTGCACATTGTCAACTCATTATGATCATTATTTCCACGTCTAATAAATGAGAGTATAAATTATAATAGGAGGCAAAATAGTTGATTTAATTGTAATAACTTGACTTAAACAAACACTGGCTTACAGACCTTTAATTTCTTCCATTTGACTTAAACATCATCATACTATTTTTCAGCCTCGGTAGATTTAAAATATATATAATGAAGTTTTGTTGTTTTTGGTGTGTTGCCTGAACGATGGTTTCACCTTTACCTGGAAAACAGGTTGGTATCAGACACTGAGAGCTGCTGTATCAGCTGCTTTCAAACCACACTGTGCTAAATTAAGTATCAAGATAAAAACACGCCTTACCTTGACTGCACAGGTGATTCACACGAGAGGGAAAATCAAACAGTGTGGGCGAACGCAGAAATACTGAATTGCGCTGTTTATTGTCTCCGGTGACCTTCAGCTCACATTAGCTGACACAGTGTGGTTCCTTTATAAGATCAGAGCTTGTACCTTCGACACAGTCCGCTTGTATCGAGCTGTTTCGAGCACGTAGCCAGTCAGCGGCGGTTTTCAGAGCCCACGAGCGACGCCAACGCAGCCGCAGCCTCCCACCGCTTTAAGTTCACAGGCAGGATGAGACACTTTAACATGAAAAGATTATTTTTACTCTGATTCGTTCGGGCAGCCGGAGTTTATTTAGTGCATGAAACAAAAAAAAAAAAAAAAAAACCTCGAGGCAGCAACAAAGAGAAACAAAGAAAGTCATTATTAAGATCAAACACATACTGTAAGTGGAGAAGAAGGGAACAAGTTCAGCAGAGTTCATATAACAAAACGTCCTGTATGATAAAGTTGTTTTATCAGAGTGATTAATGTGAGTAAAAATGATGGATGACGGGTCTCTGGATCAGGTCACTGTTAACGTTTCCTGTTGGAAAGAGCAAAACAGCCACAGAGATGTAAAACTACCACAAAGAGACGCAAAACAACCATGAGGAGACTACAAAGAGGCACAAAATGAACACAAAGAGACGCAAAAAAAACAGAGAAACATAAAGACACAAAGAGGTGTGAAGCAAACACATAGACGCCACATGAGCAGAGACATGCAAAACTATCATAAATACACCACAAATGCACACAAAAGAACCACGAAGAGGTGTTAAACCACAAAACTAACATAAAGACACTGCAAAGAGACACAAAATGACCACAGAGAGAGAAAAAATGACCACGCAGAGTCACAGAACAACCTCAAAGACACACATGAGAACCAGAGACACTAATTAAACTACAAAGCAACACAAAATGACCACAAAGAGACACAAAACTACTCTGAAGAAACACAAAATGTTCATGATGGGGTGCGAAACAACCACAGAACTGATTTCAAAAACACACAAATCAACCTCAGATTTATAAAATGACCATAAAAAGATACAAAATAACTACAACTATAACTGTAACTGGCTACAAAGACACAAAACAAACATAACAGGATACAAAACAACCACTAAGAGACAAAAAGTGACTACAGAGGCGAGTCAGTCCTGATAAAATAGTCAAATATAGACGACTTTATTCAAAGGTTTCCTTATCAAATTTGTGAATTATACAGAAAAATAGTCCCATATTTAAAAAACAGTCAAAAACAGTTGGGACTTGTCCAAACAAACTCCCGCCTCTCACACGGTGTCACATGATGCTGCTGACTTCATCAGTTTCCAACCTTCAGCTGGTTGTAAACACTGAATCATCGCTCTGCATTCAGCATTAAACCCGCCTAATTATGATGAATCATGATACCATCGGTCGAGTTTCACAGCTGCCTGATGTTTATCTCTACTGTCTGAGGAGAGACAAAAGAAAAACATTCAGACCTGTGAAAAACTAATCTGCGCTCAAACTGAAGAGAGATTTAAAGAGTTTATGTCCAAAACAAAACACAGTGAAATGAAAGTAAAAGAAGAAGAAATGAGGTGCAAAGTACAAACTGAGGATGCAACTCGTTCAATAAAGCACAAAGTACATGTGACTTTCAAAATAAAAGCTGTAAGTTAGTATGAAAAACAATCTCACACATTTGACTGGATAAGAAAGAGGATTTTTAAATGTCACTAATTTAAAAGAAAATGTAATGAAAAGACACAAAAACTGTTTCCATAATGTGTTTTTAAACCAGCATGTATTAAAAGTCCTTTAAAGTTGAAAATGTGAACGTCCACAGTGACCTGAGGAGAGGACGACGTCCATCTGCTAAATAAAGATCATCAGAAACTCTGAGCCGATGAGTTTTAAATCAGTACAGAGATTTATATCAAATGTAAATGGAAGAATAAAAATAAATGACAGTTAAAGAGGTAATCGATTAGCAAAGTTATTGGTGATGAAATCAATGAACTGTAATTTCTTTCATTATATTAAATTGTGACTGAGAATGAGACTTTGAGGATAGTATTATGATATTTGAGGGGAAGTGTTTTTTATATTTAAAGGACAAAATATGATATTTCTGGAAAAAAATCAACATTGAAAGAGAAAATTTGTAAGACAACAATTATAATATTTGAATAAATCATATTTTTTGTCATATTTTGAGAGAGAAAGTGACCATTTACTGTCTATATCTCAGATTTCCCCCTTAACACTCTGTAATCTGAATATTTCTATGAAGGATGAACGAGGGAATAACAGTAAAGATGTAAAGCTGATGTGTGTTTTTACAGTAACATTTCTCATCAACCACAAAACAAACAGCTGTAAAACTGAGCCATTAAAATGTGTTTTCTGGAAGCGGCAGCGGACGACGACGCTGCAGAGTTTATTATGGAGATGTTCCTGGATTACTGTCGAGCATCAGCCCGTCTGCACATTTACCAGAACGCGGTGAATCACTCGGATCGAAAGTGCAAATGATCCCTGCCGGCCACCGTACCCTTTAAAACCCCGTTTAGCACATTAACATGTACAGGAAGAGCAAAGTGTGCAGAGATTCACACCCCGCCCAGAGGCTCAGCAGTGGCGTGATGCTGGAGGAGGAGAGGGGAGGGATGCTGGAGGATGGAGGAGGATGGATGGAGGAGGGGAGGGATGCTGGAGGGATGCTGGAGGATGGATGGAGGAGGGGAGGGATGCTGGAGGATGGATGGAGGATGGAGGAGGGGAGGGATGCTGGAGGGAGGGGAGGAGGAGGATTTCCCGGATTCCCCGTGATGAAGAAAACGAGGGAGAAGAGGAGGAGGAAGAGCCGCAGCTTCCCGGAAAGGATGACGTAACCAAGATGGACTGAAGAAGCAGGAAAAGCGGAGAGGACCATAAAAATAAATAGATAAATAAAATTGGAAATACAAATAAAAATAAAAGAAAAAGATGGTATAAAATAAGCAGTAATGTCTTATTGTGAAAGTATTACAAAGTATTATTATTATTATGTTATTTTATATTTATATTAATCATTATAAATATGGTTAAACAAACATAACAATTGTATATTAATTAATTCAAATATTGATTTTATTGTTATTATTTATATTATTCAATTCATTTATAAATAATTGCATCATATTTTCTGACATTTTGCATTTTAACTGTATGAATTAAACAACAGATTAAGAATTAATTCAGATTTTCATGTGAGTTTTAATGTATTTTACATACATGCTATAGCAGCAGAGCCATAAACAAAAGCTGCTCTGTCTTCCTCCTCCTCCTCCTCCTCCTGCTCATCTTTTATTCTCAGCAGGAGCGGATTACGTCACCCTCTTTCTTTCCGGGAAATAGTGCCTCTCATCCTCCTGCTGGCTTTACCGGGCAACCGGCGGGCAACCGGGAAAAAGCCCCGTGAGGACGGGAAGCCTCCTCCTCCTCCTCCTCTTCCTCTGCACCAACAACACTTCTCATCAGCACGAGCACTTTTATTTCATTACCAGAACGTTTCAAAGTCTCATGTGGAGTTTCAGGAAATAAGAAAATCCACTTTCTGAACCAGCAATAGAACAACAAATCCTTTGTTCTTAATCTTTAAATCTGAGGGTGGAGAGCTTGTTAAACAGACCAAACACTTCAAAACCACTCTGAATTCAGGGAAATATTAGATGGACCCACAAACATCAATATTAATGATTTTGTTTTTTTTTTTTACTGTAGATCATCAATAATACAGACTTCTCATGAAAAGGGAAGTTTTAAATCTTCGTTATAAGGAAGTGAAGTAAAGCTTAAAAAAAGTTTGAATCATTTTAGTTATTTTAGTTTGGAATCAAAGATCCAAAAGTTGTTGTTAAATTCAAACATTTAGTAACACAGTTGCAGGGAATTTCTGTAAGTTATCAATAAAATGTGATGTGATGGAAAAACGCTCATTATCTGAACATATAAAGAGTTTTTAGTAAAAAAAAAAAGATAAAAACAGGGATGAAATCAGATAATTAATTCAGACATAAACTTTAAATTATGTTAAGTTAAATGAAATGAGACGCTTCATCTTTAATGTGCAACTTGATCTGTTGTTGAAATGAAACTTTTGGAGCCAACTCAAACTTTCATTTCAGCCTGAGCACAGCAGAAACAGTGGAGAGCGTCGTGAACGTGTGATGTGCTCCACACGTAACCTCCTGACATTTAACAGGACACGCTGAGAAAGTGACACGTTAGCTGATACAACCGTGAATGAATAAATAGATGTATAATATATTGATATTTCATCAGGACGTAAATAAAGTGAAGTGCTGAGCAAAGTCTGGTGGCTAAAAAAGCTGCGACCCCCTCGAGGAGACTGAGAATAATAAAGATGGTTAGATGCACTCTGAGTCCTTTAAAAAAAGAGATGCTGTACTTTTACAGATATATTTACTCTTCTACTTAATAGTGTAAGTTTTGTTTTTACCTGGCTGAGCTGACCTTATGTTAAACTGTATTTCTGTGTGTTTAGAGAAAGTGGAGTCTAATTCCTCGTATTCATTCACAGATGTGGCTGATAAAGCTGATTCTGACTCAGTTCTGCTGGGTGGTGCAGCTGAACTTTGTCCAACAAGTAAACGAACATCAAGAATACGAGATTTATGGCCTCTTTTTTTTTTCCTTTTCACTTTCTCTTCTAGTAAGAGCAGATTCTCGGTTTGAGAAACTCCCTCATATCCTGACTCGGTTCTCTCATAGTGAAACTTTCGAGCTCCGCCAGCACATCTGTTTTCTCTTTCAGCCGCCGTTGGAAGTTCATCAAACGGAGCGTGAGCGCAGTGCAGGAAGTGAAGTGAAAGCTGACGGCAGGTGTGAGAGAAAGCGGGTGTTGCGGTGGTGGTTTGGTGGCGTGAGCGATGCCTGTGGGAGACCAACGTTCACATCTGATGTGGAACGTGATTTACTGTCTCAGAGGAAACAAAAGGTCAAAAGGTCAAAGAAGCAAAGAGAAACCAAAAAGCAACTTAACACTACTTAAAAATAATAAAAAATACATTTTAATCATCAAATCCAGAAGCAGTTTTATATTCTCGTATATTTTTGGTCTTTAAACTACACTTGGAAAGTTACACTCAGCTTCTTCTGACAAAATGACTTCATGTGAGAAATATATTTTTCACAGCTGAACGTTAAAAGTTAAATTAATCCCCAGATAAATGTTGTAAATGAATATTTTGTGTGTGTGTGTGGTTTAAGTCTTGGTTAACACACACAGGAGCTCGAACGCACGCAGGACTCGGCATGAAACGCTTCAAACTATAAAAATAGAGAACGTAATATTTAGCAGCCGGCTTAGCTTCAGCGCTCCGATCATATGGTATTAATAGTCAACAGGGTCAGCAATGACTTCACGTCGCAGCATAAATCTGGATTACCACACTGACCTCTTAAACTTTTCAACACCCGTCTGTCTGCTGAGGGGGAGTGTGTGTGTGTGTGTGTGCTTTACAGCTTACAGTATTTTCTTGATTGTCTGACCCCCTAAAAATAAAAGCACAACTACGAGTGTGTCGGCGTCACATCATCTTTTAAAAAGGGGGGAATTACCGAGAGGTGGAATGTGGATCGTGAACATCAACGCATTTCTGAAATGTTAATCGTGGCTGGTCACACTCACACACGTTAAAATCAGCTCATCTCACTGCGATTAATTCACTCGAAAGGAGGAAATGTCTGTGCTTTGAAATAACTGGCGCTGTTGACTGATCGCAGACTCTTTTGGCTGAATGTTTGAAGATGAGAAAGGACAAAAGAGTCCAAAACAGGAGAAGCAATCACATTAACCTTCATTTTATCTTTTCTCCACGTGAAGTGAAGCTGAAGAGATGAATCTGACATCTCTGGAGGAATTCAGTCCACTTTAAATGGACTTTATAATTGTCTCTGTCTGTGTTATTGTATGTTTCTCTGTTTTTAGCATCGCAATTCACAGTTTGCCTCCTCAAGGGGCTTTTATAATCTGTACAACATACGACACCTTCTGTCCTCAGACTCTGGACTCAAGAGAAATTTCCCCTTAAAAAATCTTTCAAAGGGAGAAAATAAAAATGAACTTGGTCTGACGTTCAGTTTGCTTCTTCAGATCTGCTGGTCGGACGGTCGGCCAGCTTGTTGCAGTGAAGTTTCCACGTCAGGTTGCCAGATTTGTAATGAATAACACGACAGAAGTGGCACGTTGTTTTAATCAAACTGGAATTGATATTTTAGCTCAAATCTCAGAGACACATGAAAAGCAGCCTGTGAAGCTCCTGAACTCTTCCACCTGTTGTTCTCACTTATTTCAAAGAACTCACACTGCATGTTTTTTTGTTTTTTTTTTTAACCTTATTACAAAAAACACACGTCTGACTGTGGAGCAGTTTTTCACGTAAAACAAAACCAAAAAAAAAACTGGAACTAAAAACATGAACTGGTGCTCAGCAGTGATGCCTGACAAACCGCACGTCACATACGGAGGACAAAGGCAGAAAATGACGCCGCATTTATTGGAAACACACGAAGCAAACGTAATAAATGTGCACTGATGCACGTTATCCGACAGCAGCTGCTAAAGTGAGACTCACACACATAAAAGCTGCACAAAATCTACTTATGGTCTGGTCTATGTCTGGTTTATTATAAAATATCAGGATATTTGACTTCAAACATTTTGTTTTTGCTCTTTGGATGAAAGTATTTCTGAACAAGACTGAATTAGACTAATAAATAATGTTTAAACAAATAGTTCCACTTTCTTTTCCAGAGAAAAAGCCTTTCATATCTGTAGAACGACCTACATCCTCTCTGCTCCAGATTTCACTTGATCTTGAAAACCTCAAACCTTTAATCTCAGCCTGAATCTGTTCAGTCAGCAACAGGTGTTTTTTTTCCTCTAAAGTCTCTCGCCGTAAAGCTGCAGCAGGGAAACACCGTGTAGTCGATTATTAACGGCCTCACGGCTCTTTGACCCGCAGCGTGAAGGCTTTCCCTGATTAGAAACCAGCACAGAGGAGCGTTCAGCAGCTCGAGGCTTCGCTGGAAACAATGCATGAATGAAAACACTCGCACACACACACAGGACAGATGGAAACTTCTAGATTAGCAACTACAAAGTCATGTTTCCTGTTCACTTCGGGCGAAGTCGTGACCATTCAGTGTGCCAACATATGGAGGATGAAGATTTCACAATTTCTAAACTTCCTCTGCGATGTTTCTTCATATGAAAAACGTTCAGGATTTAGTGAAAGTGAAAGTTTAGAAGTTTTTTTTCGACGGCAACAGAAACTGGAAGTTTCCAGATTACAAGAGTAAGAGACGTTGAGCTGGAAATGACAGGAAATGAGTGCAGAGGAAGAAAAGAAAGAAAGCAGAGAGGGAGGAAAGAGCTCCACATAAATATACATCACAACTTCTGATAAACTTCTTATTGCTAACAATGCACGACAGGTTGTGTTTTATATTTTATCACTTTGTCGTAGTGTCTTTTGAAACATTTAAAACTGATCCTCTGCCCAAAATCTGCTTTTTACCTCTGCAAGCATGAAATTCAGATTCAGATTCAGAGATTCAGTGAAAAAAGAATAATCGGGTGTTTTGTCAAAGACATTTTTAAACCACTCGGCCATCGAGAAACTGCCAACTTTTTTAATTTTACAATCTTAATGACCCCCAACAGTGAAAAAACTGAATAGTAAACTATTACTGTTTCTCTTTGAGCGAATGCTGCCAGCTTTTCTGGTAAAACGGATACTAAAGGTGAGTTTTTCAGATAGAAACACAACTTGTCTCTGCTTTCCTCGCTCAGAAAATCCCCGTCTGTCTCAGCAGGCCAGCAAACCAGATTAAAACGATTAAGACCAATTAAGACGCAGAAGAATCGTAGATTACAGCAAAGCCACTTCACTGCTGCGAGAGGCTCCAACACACACCGCAAAGTGAATTTAATGTAAGAAAACATGCAAAACACACACTTTTCCTCTCTCCTACCTACCAGCTGATCTTCAGGAGCTCATCTCACCCAAATAAACACAGTTTGAGCACAAGTCATCCATCTGTGTGTGTGTGTGTGTGTGTGTGTGTGTGTGTCCAAGCTCATAGTTTTATACCCCCGGCTGAGGAGACGTAACCGCAGAATAAATAACCAGTGTGTGTGTGTGTGTGTGTCATTCAGCTCGAACAGCATTATTCTCTCGTTAGTGAGGAATGTCAGGAATGGAAATCCACGTCAGTGTGGAAACAGGGAGAGAGAGGACGGAGAGGAAGAGCTCGTTTACTTGTTTGTGTATTTATTTGAAGTGATTTAATCTTTTTTTTGTGTGTGTGTGTCATGTGTTAAGAAGGGGACTAAAAAAAGATAATGGAAGAAAAGGAGAGTTGTGAAAGATTGGAAGAGAAGAAAGAGGGGACGGAAAAGTAATTTAAAATGAAGGAAAAGTGTGAGAAAAAGGAGGGAAAAAAGGGAGGAAAATGAGGAAGGAGGGAGGAAAAATAGGAGGAGGGATGTCAGGAAAAGTGGGGAAAATGATCAGAAAGAGGCGAAGAGAGGACAGGAAAAAGGATGTAGAGAGAAAAAAGGAAAAAGGAGACGAGGAAAAGAAAAAAAGGATGCAAAGAGGAAAATAACGATGGAGGAGAAGAAGAGGAGGAAAAAAGGAAGGAGGGAAATAAGAAAAAAGAGAAGAGGGGAGGCTTCCCCTCCTCCCTCCTCTCTTCCTCCTCAGGCAGAGGGTTGCTCGATTGCATCATCGCAGGATAAGCTTTCTATAAATAGGATGACGTCACCCTCTCCTCCCCCTCCCCTCCTCTCTCTCTCTCACCCTCCTCCCTCTCTAGTAGTCGTCACAGCCCCGCCCCCTCCTCCCTCTCTATAAATCGGGTGATGCAACGCGCAGGACTCAAGCGCAACTTTTACGCACCAGCAGGCAGAAAGAGACGCGACCGGAGCGAACAAAAGAGGAGACACCCCCCCCGGAGAGTTTCTACAGCACCACATCCAGCCACTCAAAGCTCCTACAGGTACGTTTGTCTCGGTTTGTCTCTGGTTTGTCTCAGTTTGTCTCGGTTTGACTCGGTTTAGGCAGGAGGAGGCGTAAAGTGCCGCTTTGGTGCCGGTTCGTCTGAGCGCGCTCCGGCTGCGCTCCGCTGTCCCGGGACGCTCAAACTTCTCCTGCCGACTCCTCCACCTGTGAGACTGAATTAAAATAAACAAAAGAAACAACTTTATTAATTTAACTTTATAATTTAACAATAATCTGCGACTTTAAAGTCTTTATTTTGTCATTTTTGGTCACTTTGGAGAGGTTTTCTCTGCCCGCAGCGCGCCTGAGCGCCAGTTTTTGGACTTTGTTACGCGTCAGGACGTTCAGATTCAGAGGTTTTATGAATTAAAGGTGGACTTTATTTTGCTGTTTTATTCACTTTTGACGGGAATTTAGAGTTTTAGTGAAATGGAAAACAGCTGCAGTTGAGTTTTATTTGCCACATATGGTCAAACTTTTTAGAGTCATGGTGAAATGTGACAGTTAGCTCTTTTAATTCTGCAATAAATAAAAAATAAAACATATAAAGTACCAAAAAAAAAAAAAAGACTACACATACAGTTTATATCAAAACTTAAAATATTTATAATTATGTTAATATATTATGGAAATAAAACCACTAAATGAAAAAATCACGTTGCAAAATATCCAAAAATACCACTTAAGTTAAACAACATGTTGTTATTTGGTCTTATTTAAGTTTCCATGGATATATTGCAGGAATAATTGGGCCTATTGGATGTTTCCCTTCGTGCCTCTGAGTGTGATGTAACCTCACATGCCTGTCTGAGAGTGTTTTGTTTTGACATAAAGAGTATAATCATCTTATCAGTGCCTCTGTCATAAGGCAGCCTGAGTCACTCTTCTGTTTAGACAACAAACATACAGGCCTGTTCACCATCCTTCTCTAATTGTTTGTGGCATCTTTCCAAAGAGCAAACATTTGTTCACGTCCAGGTGATGCTGCTGCTTTTTACACATAAACACAAAACTAAACTCACAACTTTTAAGGTCTTTGTCATTTTACGCTTAATAATAATCACTCTGATATTTCTACAGTCGATCAATAACTTTTAATGTTGTTTATAGTGACCGTATTATGCTTTAAAGTACTTTGAATCTCTTATAATATAACAAAAGTACCTTATTATGTGTTTGTGCTGCTTATTAATGATCACCTGTCGTCACTAAATATCTTTATAAATGATATTTTGTGTTATTTCCAGCCGATCGTTGTGTTTTATCCTCCCTAAAAGTAAAAATGTTGTGTTTGCAGAATGATGCTGCAGCACTCGGGCCCCTCGCTGGCTGACATCAGCTGCTCCGCCTTGGTGCCCTGCCTCTCGCCGCCGGGCTCACTCACCCTGGACGACTTCACCAACTTCACGCCCATCGTGAAAGAGGAGCTGCGTCTCGCCATCCAGACCAAGCGGCTGTCCAACGGGCTGAGCGTCGACATGAGCTCCGACGGCGCCAGCTCCAGCTCGGACCGAGCCTCCGAGCATCCGGCGGCGTCCGGCGTCAAGAGAGAGGTGAGACGGAGGGAAGCTGCGGCTCACGTTTCTGCAATGTGTGTGTGTGTGTGATGTGTGTGTTTCAGATGGTGAGATATGGATAGTTTACATTTCTCTCTCTCTCTCTTTCTCGTCTCAGATATCACCTCAGGAGAACGAGAGGAGGAAGAGGAGGAGGGAGAGGAACAAAATCGCTGCTGCCAAGTGTCGCAACAAGAAGAAGGAGAAGACAGAGTGTCTGCAGAAAGTAGGTTTCAACTTCTGCCAGTTCCCGAGAACTGAGCTTGGAAGTTTTTGCCTTAAAATGTCCAATTCTGTTGTTCACACCACAAAAAAACTTAAGAAGTTTCTGTTTCTGTGTCAAGACTCAGCTCTTCTTTGAATGTGGAATCAGAAAACTAAACTTTTACTTTTGGTGTAAAATCTTTGCTGTTTTCAGTTTAGCATTTTCTTTTGCTTATGTTGCAGAGTTTTCACTGATTTTCAGAGAATTTGGCCTCACAAAGCTGTAATGTGAAAGGGCAGGATTAACGTTGGGTTTCTTCTTCTTCTCCCTGCAGGAGTCGGAGAAACTGGAGAGCGTCAACGCCGACCTGAAGGCTCAGATCGAGGAGCTGAAGCAGCAGAAGCAGCAGCTGGTCTACATGCTCAACCTGCACCGGCCCACCTGCATCGTCCGGGCCCAGAACGGACAAACGCCCGAGGATGAGAGGAAGCTCTTCATCCAGCACATCAAGGAGAGCACCTTACTGCAAAACCTCACCTCCTCCACCTCCTCCTCCTCCACCTCCTCCTCGTCCACGTCCATCTCCACGGTAGCTCCTCTGGACGGAGGATTTCTGACACTCGATCACATTCAGTGTCCCAGCCACCTATGAGCGACCAGAAGAGGGTTTTTCTGCCATTTTTCAAAGACTCGCGGTGCCTCTGGGGCCGCAAAATACAGACTTATGACCTGCGAATGACAGCAACGTACAACTCATTTTCATCGTCCGCAACGCTGCTAGACCGAGAGGCACGAAGTGACCGTAGCTGCTGATTGGACACGAAGTGACGTTAGAGATGGACATGCACTGTGTTTGTGTTTCTTTTAAGCACCATTACAAACAGTCAGGGCCAAGGACAGATGCCAAAGCACTAAGAAAAAAACAAAAGCAAAACAAAAACATCCTTTTTTTTATTTACTGGTATTTTGAATAGTCTGATTCAGGGTCTGATTTTTGTACCAAAGTGTGATTTCAAGGTGATCGAGGCACATAACTCAACTGAAAGCAGATGGAAATGTGTGTTTCAGCTGCAAGTCACTGACTTTAAAAGAAAAAAAATAAGAATAGACACTGTTGTTTGTGCTTAGTGTATGAAAAATAGCATATTTATTGAGTAACTACTGTATGACGTTGTCGCCGTATCAACCCTATCTGCTTGTCCTTTATAGGAGGAGAAATTTGCTGCTACTACTAACCACTCAGGATCTTCGCGAGCTGTAGTTTTCTTTCTCCACAGTCCCATTTACAGTCAAAAAGTGTGAAAGTTGGGTTGTTTCAGTCAGTAGCAGCCACAAAAGGGAAACTTTGCAGGCAGGGCTTTTAATTCTGCACTTAATGAATTAGCATAGTAAAAAAAATGACTGTGTAATCGTATAAACAGATATGTACCTTACATTACTGAGCAATTTGAAATACTGAATACTGTATATAACCTCACGAGTACACTTTATTTATCACTGCTGTCCCTCTTAAGGTAAACAGAACTAGTGTTGCGTTTTTTTCTGTGACGATGAAGCTTCACGAGTGTTATTTTTCCAGACGAGTTGTTTTTTTTGTTTTTCTACTTAAAATTGTCAACTCCATGCTACTGCGTGCAGAAACACCAGATCCGCCTCCTTCTTTGGCGAAAAACAGATTAAAAAGATTGTTATTTTTTTTAGAAAAATGTATTTTATTAACATCGTTTTGGTTTGGAAGTTGCGTCCACTGGATATCGTTAGCTAGGTATCGAAAGTGTTGCATCAGCTTTCGGGCCGGTCCTTTTAACACGCGTGACTCTGAAGTTATGCAGATGATGTGATGTTGTGACGAGGCCTCAGCTCACTGCCAAAAAACTTCTCCCTCATCTACTTTTCTCCTTCAAGAGAAATTTATCCTTCAAACAGAGACTGAGGGAGTGAAATGAACAGTAAGACAAACACACCCAGAAAAGAAACTTCTGGTTATCAGTATTTGAATAACTGTCAGAAAACTACCAAAGAGGCTGAACATTAAAAGTATCAGTCATTAAATTAAAGTAGTAATTCATGTACGAACAGCACATCGCTGCGTGAGGACTGAAGTTTTGTATTTTGTGTTTGCACCTTTCAGAGTGAGAGTCACATGGTTAAAGGGGAGCGAGTGTCTGTTGTAGTGTGTGTGTGTGTGTGAGTTTGTTGGAGTTTCGATGCGTTATTTTGTACTCTACTGTGCCTGCTTCTGTCGGAGGCTGTTTGTTTTCTCTGCCGCTGCTGCAGCATCGCAGCCTGAACGAATAAACTGTGGGCTGTCAGGTACAACTGCACTGCTACTACCGATGTGTACTTCCATCTCTGTGATCTGTCGACTTTTGTTTTTGATACTTTGTTAATTAAAAATGTGTACTGCAAATGACACCTCTCATTGTGTCGTCTCTGGAAAAAAAGAAAGTCTTTGCACAAAATACTCTTCTGATAATAATCATGTTTTCATGAGTATTTCACATTATAATGTTGAATGAAGAGCAGAAATAAACACGCACATGCTTTCACATTGACTAATTCATCCTGAGTTGAAAACACAAATTTCTATAGATTATACACACTGATTTACTCATTTGGGGTCATGCATGCAAAATCTAATGCAGACCAAGGCAGAGAAACCTTCCCAGTCACTCATCACACAACTTCTTCTAAAAAAAATAATAAAAAGAAACGAAAAGTTTGGTCGTGACATGACAAGTTTTAATGATTTATGAGCACCTGCAGCAGCTTTTGGCTTCTGTTATGTTACAGACAAACTATACAGACAGCACCAACCTGTCATTTCTTATGAAAGCAGAAGATAAGATAAGATAAGATAAGATGAGATAAGATAAGATAAGATAAGCAAAAGCAGAACACTAAATATTAAATACATTAAAAAGTGCAGGGTGCTATAAGAAGATTTAAGAAATCTAAGAAAATACATATAAAGGTATAAAGATGCACACATGCTCGGATGAAAACAGGGAAGCAGCCAACAGGAAACAAACTTCCAGGAAACGTAGTCACACGTCCTGCATGCAAATTCAGAGCAGCTGCGATTGTGCTGAAGAAGAGACGGACAAGACCGGACATGTTGGAGGGAGGAAGAAAGAAGAAGAGGAGGAGGAGTGGAGAGTCTCCTGTTCCAGCTCGTCAGATGTGACTTTATGTTTTCCTGAGGGCTCATATAAACATATCACAGACCAAGTATTTGTGAAAAAACATGATGAAATATCTGGATGTGTTTGCCCATGCGGGTCCATGTAAACTTCGTTTTGCTTTGTCACAGAAAGAAAAATGTCTCGACTTAATAATGGTTGTACGTCAAAGTGCACTCATTTGAATCAGACTTTGCAGAAGCTGAAATGCAATTTGCTTTTTTGACATATAAACATAAAGTATCAGTGAAAAATGAGACTCTTCCTGTCTAAGTTGTTTTACACAAACTCTGCTGGTTTTGTCAAGTCCAGGCTGCAACTTGCAGAGACTGAACAAGAATAAAAATCCATCAATCAGGTGACATGAACGTCATTTTTTTAAAGTCTTAACCTTTAACGCTGATGTTGCGTAGGTGGAGTTTTCTGTGGTAGAACATGCAGGTTCCAACAATCACTAAAAGTTGTTGAGAGCCACTTAAACTCTTTGGATCAAATTAAATTACCCACTTACACAACCAGCTAATCGCCCGTTGCTGCAAACCCCGCCCACCCGGCTCACCGCAAACACACATCAAACGCTGAGGACGACTCGATCCGGGTTTGCAGGTATCTGACAGGAAGTGACTCCACCCGTCTGCTCCCTTCAGAAGATAAAAACAAACATTGAAAACCACCGTACAAGAGTTACTTTAGTCATGCTGACAGATCTACAACCAGTAAGATCACAGACAAACGATCAGTGCACAAATCTTCTCTTTGGAGGCTGCTCCAGTTAAATTAAATCTACAGACTCTCATTCGTGTCCTTTTTTTTCTCCTCTTATTCTGCAATATTCAGTGAATATGTGAGACATATTTGTGTAATGATGTAAAGCTACATGGATAACGAGCGCAGGAAGAATATTACATCGTGTGAAGGAAACACTGAGTGACGAGCAGAAAGAGGAATGTGTCATCGTCGGTTTTACTCTGCGTGGTGGAAACTTAACACTGAATATGACCACAGGATGAGGATGAATACTTCCAATAAGTCGATGTGTCTGAGAGATACATGTCATGTTTGAAATATCTGTCGGTGCCCATCACAGGAGAGATGACGGAGGACATTGAGGTTCAACTTCCTCTGAAAAGTCCAGACGTCTAATATCAAAAATCATTTCATTTTTCCAAAGCGTGCTTCAAATGTGAGTTCAGCTGAAATAAGAGCAGATATTTTCATGCAGCTGTTCCAGAAAGTGGTTTTCCATTCGCTCGAGGGAAGTTTCAACCTGCCTCAGTATTGTTTGATGCAATGTTAATTACAATTTATGACACACAAACCACACCCCCCCTTCCCTCCACCTGCTCTGCCAAGCCGTCGGAAAAGCTCCCGAGGGCGACGGTCTTGCTACATTTCATTTTATCTGGTGTTAAATGTTTGTGGTTTTGGCTCAAACAGGCCAACGAGTCTCGCTCACGTGGATCAGATCACACCGAGGTTTCATTAAGAGGAGGTTGTATCGCTGTTATTCATCAAAGAGAGAACCACTTTTGTTTTGAGCAATCATATTTTCACGTCTCAGATATTGTTTGTCTTTTAGTGTTACACTTTTCAAAGGGACATTTTCACTTCCTTAGCAGGAAAAGTGCAGCAAAAAATGAATTAAATGAAATGGAGGCACGTATTATAACTGATAACATTAATATATATGTATATGTGGATATGTAATAACAATTACAACAACATGGGCGTAACATTAATGAGAGGATATATGTGATCAGTATCACTGATGAGAGCGCAGGTGTAGCTCACGTGTAGCTCACATGTAGCTCAGGTCACGATAGCTCCTCTTCACTTTGTCTAGTGAGTTTATGAGTAAAATATAATCCATAAAGTACTGAATCATTCCTGTTATGTCTGTTTCTAACATGTCAAAATGTTTTGTTATATCCTCAAATACAAAGAGACGTAAAGGGATGACTAAGAGTTGGCTCGTCTTTTCGTCTCTGCTGCGTAAAATGAGAATATGAAACAAAGCAGGTTGTATTTCGCCTGGTTTGTTCAGAGGTGATCTAAGGTTCAGCTTTAATCAAACGATTCGTTGGAAATAAGCGGGAACGAGAGCAGGAACTGACATGAAGACGTCTGTAATGCAAATGCTAATTTTTTTACTGTGAGAAATCCCCCCCATCTGTCTTCTTCTTGTGTATTTATTCCAGCAATAAAACTTTTCACCGGTGCATTTACAGTCATTCTTGGAACTGAAGAGCTTCTTATCATATTTCAAATAGTGTCAAATGAAGTGACCTCATTTTCTTCAAACAATGGTCGTGTTGCAAAACTTCATGTCAGAGTTTCTTTTTGTGGAGGACGGTTGGTTTCTCACTCGAAGCGGAAGCAGAAGTGGGATGATCGAGTTTCAACACACCCTTGAGCCTCGCGGAAAGCAGAGCGCGGTACGGCTCATTCTCGGGTCAGCGCGGGGTCACGCTCAGGCCGCCGCGCAGGAGTTGATCGCAGCGGCTGTGGACTGAAGTCTTGTGAAGTGTTGGCCTGTGATCCAGATCAGCTGTTATTTGTTCCGTGTGGGAAATTAGTCAATAAGAGGGCAAAGTACAGACACACACACACATACAAACACACACACACACACACGGGAGGGTAGAAGGGTGGACTGGAGAAGGAAAGATGCTTTGTCATCCTCTCGGTTGAGGGAGAAACTGATGCAACTCGGTCACAAGCAGATGCAAGTTGACTGATGCAACGGCGGTGTCATAATCTTTGACCGGCAACATCCTGTTGCATGCTGGGGTCAAAGGTCGCAGATGAACACACACAACAAGTACACTGCTGTGGAAGTACAACAAGTTCACCGGATTGCTTAAATGAACAGGTTAAACAAAGTCATTGTACGTAGAGGAAAGAGTGGAAACTTCCTTTCATTGCTGTGGGAGGACGAGGAGGAAAAACCTACAAATTTCTTAAAACTCAGGCTGGCAGTGAACTTTAGAGGCACTTTTTGTTCTGTGTGTTTAAATTCTCTTCATATTTCCAACATTAGTCATTTAAATGGACACATCAAAGCTGTTTTTTAACTTTTATAAACCTTTCTTGTGTGTACCCTTCTAGGGTTACAAAACGGTTTCACAGAAAGAAAGAAATATAATCTAGAGTGACAAACACGGTGTCATTATTGAGGAAGTGGATCGGATGATTGATGGCTGAATGTTTTGTTTTCTTTTGCGAGGCGGCGGCCTGACAGCCAAACATTTCGAGTCCTGGAAAGTGACTTAAAGGTCATTTGAGGACTAATATCTGTGAATCAGACCACTTATAATAACTTAATGTTATATTATTATGGAGATCAAATGTTTAAAGGGAAAATCCGCCATCACACAAAGTGACAGCTTACTCACTTACTGACATATTAACACAGCACAAGAAGCTCATCGACTAAATAAGGCAGGCAGGCGGCACAACCTTGGAAAAACACTGCGGAGAGCGAAACACAAGAAGGAAGAAAAAACATAATGGAGCAACGGTTGCGTGGAAAACAACTGGGACAAAAAAAAGCTGAATCAAAGCCAGGAAATTAGAAAGACGTGCAAAATAGGTGTAATAAAAACCCCAACAGGACGAGGAAGTGAACTGCTTTGCTCTGTCTTTAAGGAGTGATGGTATCAGTGTGTTTACCAAGAAAGTATGAGTCCTTTTTTACAGGTGAAGAAGCACAGGAGAATATTTTCTGTGAATTATTGGAGAGCCTGACTGGCTTTTCCACCGAATAATAAAACTGCTGTGGTTAAAGATCAGTTAACATGTAAATGATCCTGACTGAGCAGTGATTGTTTCGGTGGTTGAGGCCGTTTAGCAGCTTCTCCTCTTTCTCCGTCTTCCTCGCTCTGTTCATCATCACCACACATCTGACTTCCACCATTAAAATAAAGAAAACGCCCCAAAAGTACAGAACAGCATCATTCACACTGAGCGAAGGTGCTTCCTGCGTATTAAGTAAATTTATGGGCTCTTTGTATTGTTGTTCATGGTGATGGCACGAAGCTGATATCACAGCTGTGAGAGATTAAAAAAGGTGTGACTCCAGAGTGAGTCCATTTCTGAAACTTTGCCTAAATTTTAAGTGTTTGAGGCGATAAAACATCTGCGTTAACAAACTAAAGTCATATTGTCACGCAATCACGCTGAGTTCTTGTGCAGACAGCCATCATTTAAGTTTCCGGGATTTCAAAAGAAAGACTTTAAGGTGGGGTTTCACTTTAACCTGCTGAAAATCCATCCAGCTCTTCAGATTCATTCAGAGGAATAAAACAATGTTTATGAAGTCTGCAGATGATGGATGGAGGGATGTTGACAGTGGACGCTGATTTGACATGAGCAGACAGATCGAGGCATGTTTGCAGTAACGTATGTGTGGGCTGACTGCAGCAGAGACCCTTTTCATGAAATCTGCTGGCAGGAATGTCCAAGGAGGGTGATTTCACATGAGTAATGGTATCGGTTTGGGTGGGGATGGAAATAAACTTCTTGAAGAGGAAGAAAAATGAATAAAAACCAGAGGATTTCTCAATTTTTTTATGTGAGAGGTTTCTCAGAGAAGTCTGGGAAAGCATCAGTGAAAAGAGCTGCATGGCTTGGTATTTGTGGGATTTATGACACGAAAACACACAGATCATAAAAGTGCTGCAGTTTCATTCTTGACCTCTTTCTCTCTCTCTCTCTCTTTCTCTCTTTCTCTCTTTCTCACACCCAATGCCCAAATCAGTTCGAACAGACGAGTCTAATTCTTTTCAGCTTTGGAGTCTGTCACCAAATCTGTTGAATTAAAAAACTTTATTGATTAGATTTCTCCAAATTTGGCTGAAATCACTGAAACACCACAGACGTTTGAAACATGAAAGTCTCTCGCTCTCTTTGCCTCATCAGCACATAAAATAGTTTATTCTCAAACAAGGTGTGACAGGTTGGAAACTTTATTTTGAAAACCAGAACTCCTTCTTGTGTCAGATCACATGAATGTAATATATATATGACAAAATCCAGATTATTAAGGAGGATCATGAACAGGGAAGTTAAATTTATATCATCTAAATCAAGACAAACAAAGGACAACAAGGATTGACTAATAATAACTTAATAAAATAACTTTTATTTGTCTGTAGGATTTGTTGGTTTGTTTCTTTGATTATTTTACTTCTTCAGAGTTCATTTGCTTCTCCCTGACATCTGAACGCACGTGAAAATCCACCAAATGCAGAATAATTACAAAGATTATGAGTACTTGGAAACATTCAGGGACTTTCCTTTTACTTTGTTGAGTTTGTGACACTTGAACTTTCAGCTGACCATATTTGGGATTTGGTGAGTGATTATGACCCCACGCAGGACAACACAATGAGGGGCGGGACATTAAAAAAGCATTCGTCATAGTTTAGTGAGAAGCACCTCTGTGACATCCACTTTGAAGCCTCCCAGCATTTATAAAATCTCACAAAGTCTTTCCCCTCTGAAAGAACAAGTGATAAGACCAGTGATGAAATAAATTGGCACTGCAGCAGTTTGCCTTCCACAGAAATTACACAAGAATTCACTTCAGCAGAAGTGTGTGTTCATGTATGGAGGCCGCAGAGTGTGCAGAAGTAGGTGTGTTTTTGTGTCAGACCTTTATTATCTGCCCATAAAATCAATCCTCTCTAAAGACTTTTTAATTTTAGGCTTTTCTTGGAAAAAAAACAGAACCTAGATTGAATTTTGTCTGATTAAATTTGCCCGTCTCCTGAGATTTAACTTTAACTGCTCCGGCTCCTCCTTTCTCTGAGTCAGCGTCAGTGAGAGTTGGATGTTTTTGACTAATTTGACCAAAAAAACTCAACCTGACTCAACTTTGGTCACAAAAACCAGACTGACCTCACCAGCATATGAGAAATGAGAAGGCTGCATCATGTGGAGGCGGCGCAGAGACACTTTCTTCACCTCCCATGTGCACTTTGTAATGAACATAAATGAAATGACAAAGACCACGTTACATTATGGTGGTTTTAACGCGTTAAAATACTTTTTAATTTCATTTATTTCTGTGTGCTGGAGCCCACTGAAGTCACACGGAGGAGATCTGTCATTTATTTAAGTGTTTCAGCAAACTGTGAGTGTTTAAAATCTCTTTTTGATTAATAAGGTTGAGCTGATTCTTGTGTTTTTACCTTCATGTGTGTTTGAATATGATGAGCTTTAGTGCCAAAAAAGGATAACGGATAAATGATGCAGCATTTTTGCCCACACAGCTGGCAACGGCAGATGAAATGTGTCATCGAAGAATTTAACATCATCCGCATCCTCGTTGTGGGATGTTTTCATTGTAACGCCGTCACAACATAACAACATCATAACTGAGAAATTACCAAGAACTGAATCTGGATTTAACCAGATGTTCATAGATAAATATGTTAGTGTGTTTGTGTGTGTGTGTTTATGTGTGTGTGTGTGGGAGAAGGACAAACACAGCACAGTGTGTATCCACGTATCAGGCAGTGGGAGGCAGGTGTGTCGTAAGTGTGTGTGTGTGTGTGGAAGAGCGGGCCTGCTGTTTTCCTCAGAATTGCTCTTGGTGGCAGGTTACTTAATGCCTCAGCAGAATTTCCTGTGTTGCTAAGTGACCGGTGTTGTCATGACGGTGGCGAGTTCAGGCCTCATTTAGAAACTGATCTGAACTCAGTTTCCTCCGGAAGTCTCCAAGCAAAACCAGAGTCTGTTTCCAAACACTCGCCTTTGTTTCAACCTGAATCAGACGGGCAGAGTTCGCTCTGAAGTCACCTTTTCCAAGCACTGAAAAGTAGATTAAAATCTGCTGGGGTTTTTTTGTTCACTCTCATCAGGTGTGAAAGCCCCACCCATCTCACCAAAACAAAAAAAAAAACAAAGGATCAAGTTGCTGTAAATGAACTTAAATTTGACTTCTTGCAGCCTCATGAAGAAACTTTTCTCTTTGCACAACTAACTAAAGATGTTTTGTGTTTGTCTGTTTACACCTGCACCGATCCTTTAAAACGTGAAATGTAGAAAGTGGTCGAAAGTATTTTTTTTTTATCTTTGAAAAATCAGCTTCTCCTGACTGATGTCCAGAGCTCTGAAGAACTCAGAGACAATAATCTGCTGCTCTGGTTTCAGGCTTTCAGGTGGATTTGTTCTCATCCAGCCACCGTAAAGTAAACCAGTAAAGGTCTGAAGAGTGATGAGGCAGTTCAGTTTGTCCCAGAAATCATCTCTTCATGGTCTTTGTTTGATTAAAAATGTCCAGCAGCTCCTGTAACAGCAGAACCGGCTCAGTGAGTGGACGTGAAGCTTTGCAGTCAAAATGAAAACTCACTGAAACATTTTCACTTCTTAACCTTTGAAAATTCACCTGAAAAATCAGAGCGGTCTGAAGTATTACCAAACCTTTTTTTTGTTTGTTTTTGTTGCTCTTTGAGTTGAGATCATCTTACAGCTAACTGCAATTATTTATTATCATTATTATTCATAATGTTAAACTATTATAAGTAATTCATCGCCATATAAACAAAGACTTTCCACGCAGCAGCAGTTTGTCTCCGTCCAAACAGCAGCTGTTTGTTCAGCTCTCTTTGAAATAATTTCTTCCAAGAATTTATAAAAAGGGCCTTTAAAGGATAATTATCCAGTTTCTCTTCGGTTTCCCAGAAGTCTGCAGCTGTGAAGTGGTTCAGTTTCTCGTCAATTTGCGCGGCTCAGTTTTGCGTCAGCATTCTGTGCATCAGGATTAACTTTTCATCACCTCAGCATGGAAGAGGAAGGAAAATTGAAAGAAAAACTCGGAGCAGGTCAAGTTTGATGGGACTGTGGTCAAATTAGAGAAGTGGACCTTTCAGTGAGCGTAACCAGAGCTCAGGTTTCTGTGCTGATGTCGGTGATACAGGGTTTGTGGGTCCACTCTGACATGTCTGCGGCTTCACATGACCTCAAAAGTGTCAGTAAAATGGAGCAATATCCCAGAAGACATTTTTTTACAACATAATTAATAAAATGATAAATGAGCAGGAAAACGCCCAAAATCAAAGGACACGTAGGACACATTTGTGTTTTTTTTATGCAGTTTTCATACATCAGTTACCAAAATGCTGATTTCACTGCAGCTTTGCAGTTTCTTCTCCTTCTTTGTTTTAAATCTGTTTGTCAGTGAAAAAATCATCATTTCAAGCATCAATAAAAGTGTATATTCTGATATAATGTTTGTTTTTGGACACATTTTATACATTTAACTAAATTGAAGTGAAAAAACAGTTTTTATTTTAAATAATAAACATATCTAAGGATCTGGATATCAGAGATGAAGAGTTTGATGACTGAAACTGTATTAAATGAAATTGTGAAACATTAAGATGAATGTGATGAAAAGTATGACTTCATGCTTACTGTGTTATAAAACCGGAAAAATAAAGTATAAAAAGTGGCATTACCACACTTCTTTTATTTTGAACACATATTTCAAAACACTTGAATCATAATTTTATCCTGAAAAATGGTACTTAATGAATATGACTTTATTTTGTACAAAAATAAGCATTAACTTCATTTGTTGTCTTTGATCCCATTTCTTTACTTACTGTGGCTCTTTGTTGAAACTGTGACTCTAATCAAGGTCATGCACTCGTATAAAAGGAGGTCACAGACACAAATGGATGAATTCATTCTGCAAATCAAGAACGACGTTCAACTATTTGAATTGAAAGTTTTTATTGTTTTCACTGTTTGCTGAAAATGGAGTCAAACTGTTTGTTCCAGTGATGGATGGAGGGAAATGTACAAATGTGGGAAAACGTGCTGCTGTATTTACATTATGAACATGAAGCTGGTTTGACCACCAGAGGTCTCTGCTGGTGAAGCGCCCCCCTTTTTACCTCTGATGAACGGTGACCGGCGCCATCTTGTGGTTTTCCTGAGCAGGAGCCTGCAGCCTTGGTTTCTCTGCTCAGAAACATTTCTGTTTGGCTCAGACAGAGCGAGCCGCCATGGCGTCCGGCTGCAGGCTGGACGAGGTGGAGGAAGCAAAGGAGCAGTGCATGATGGGACAGAAAGGTTCGTGGGCCCTGAGAGCTTCAGTCAGGAGGCGCTGCTCCTCTGACAGAGAATCCACCTGCAGATTAACCAGCAAAGACAGATTTACTTCATCACCTTAATCTGTGCAGCACCTTCTTTTTGTCTCCTGATGAACTTCTGAGTCACAAAACTCAACACGAGTTTATAAAAGTTCACAGATGAAATAAAGACATACTGTTCATCTTTATAAAGCACATCAGTGGAGCAGTTTGTGGTGAGTTCACAGAGAAACGTGGTGACAGCAGAGATTAATGATGTTTTTTTATTCAGTCGTATTTTAGGTACCTCTCTCTTCAGCTTCCTGTTCTTCTGCTCCAGCAGCTCGCAGGCCTGGAAAAGAGGAGATGGAAAAGAAAATCAGGAAAAAGCCATAATTTAGGAATAAATGAAGGTTTGCAGGGACATTTTTAGCACTTGGCTTTTAATGCTTTTAAATTCAGTGCAGATATACAAGGACCTGCACTGACTGCTTTTAATCTTAAAGGTGAACTCTGACCTCTGACATCACTGTCTCTGGTTTATCTGCTTCTGTGGTTGAGACTTAGCTTGACTAACATTTAAAAAAATACACATTTTGGCCTCTGCAGAATTGATTTAGACTGTTTTTTTCTTAATGAGTCTTTTATGAGCTCCCCCAAAATTGATGGAAGTGCATTATCGAAGAGACGCAGGAAACCCGAGCGTCAGACAGCAGTGAGGAACAGATAAAACACCCCCCCCGTAACGATGAAAACACTTAGAAAAGGTGGAAGTACAGGACTATGTGCACACACACACACACAACCACACACACACACACCTCGTGCAGAAGGTCGGCTCTCTGTGTTTGTCTCTTTCGGCTCTTCTGGGCTGCGACTCTGTTCTTCTCTCTCCTCTTCAGCCTCCTGCTGCCGTCCTCTGAACTCTGAGACACAAATAAACACACACACACACACACACACACACACAAACCAAAAGTTTTTCATATTCACAAGCACTAAGTGCACATGACAGGAGTCTTTACAAGTCACTTAAACAGTCACCGCTATGTGGACGAACATTTTCCAATAAAGTTGTCGCTGTGAGAGCTGAGGTGGAAAATACAAAACAAAACTGCACAAACACGCTGCAATGTTCAATTCAGGACCTTCTTTTCATCCAATCAGCAAGCCACATTTTTGCAGTTTAATCTGAACACACACTTTGTCAACATCCTCCTCTTCCTTTCTCACACAGACACACATTTAATTTTGCACTTTTACCTCATGTTGGTTTGAACCCTCCTGTTTTCTGTGACAACCTTGACCTTTGACCTCCATCCGGACAAAGGAGCAGGTTGCACCAGGAAAAAAAACATTTCCCCACAATCATAAAAATAAAGACATGTTAAGGTGATCTTACCTCACATCCTTCACAGAGGTTGTTATTCTTGTTATTTGTTTGAGATTGGCAGGAAGTCTCGCAGTCTGACATCACAGATTTTTAAAAAATGTGCATTAAAAGGTGGGAAACAGGAGAAAATCCTGCACACTTAAAAAGGCTATTTGTAGACTGGGCATCGAATCCAGTGACGTTCAGACAAACCATCCAGAAATCCGGCTCCAGTTTCACTTCAGTTTCCTTTTTACTTTTCAATTTCGTTGCCGTTTTAGAAGAAGCGGCGAGGGCAGTTCACATAAGTCATATGATCCAGAGATCACGGCTGACCAGAGCCCGTACGGTCTGCAGAGGTTTCCCACAAAACATCACTGATTCACTGTCGCTTTATCACACACCTGCAGTTTATACAGCAGCCTCCTGCTGTGAACACTCACCAGTCTCACTATTAGTCTGCAGCTAAAAATAGAACCAAACAAATGCACCATTTCCCCTTCAGTGAGGGCAAAAGGACTAAAAGCTCAGACAGACGAGACAAGTCACAAATGTACTGAGAGACAATCTCACTTTGTTTTGATTATTTAATGGATTTTATGTACAATGATGAAAATATAGAATAATTCAAACCTACTCTTTTAAAAGGGGTACAAAAAACTTTATATTACCAGTAAGTGTCTTTACAGTTTCTTAAAGTGACTATAAAACAACTATTACAATTTCATTTCATTAAAAAGGAAAGGTTCATTTCAAGCTGAGAGAAAGTACAAAGTGTCTGAAAAAATGCATTTTTAAATAAAGCAGATAAAAACTTCAGTGTGGCTTCACTACAAACGACGAGCATGTCCGAGTTGATGCTTTTCTGCATAAATTTTACGGCTCTGTTTGTATTTTATTTACACTGAGCCCTTTATTTTGCAAAGACTTGATGCAAAACTCTCTCTTTATTGATGGGAATGACAGTGACGTCGCACTGTCTGCATGATCTGCTCGTGTCCGACTGAAGGCGACTAAACATTTACTGTACATGTGAGAGGAAATATTTCAGAATCATGCACAGCTTTCTGTTCATTTCAAACTGTGAAAAACAAAACTGAAAGCGTCTTGTTCGTGACAGCAAACCATCTCCGATGTTCTCATGGTAACGGAACAGGAAGCGTCACTCCGGCTCGCCCTCTCCTGCAGGTTTCTTTCTGAGAGGAACATGACCGTTTTTGGCTGCCGCCTCCTCCACGGCTCTCTTGATTGGCTGCCTGCTGCTCCTCGCGGCTCCGTTTACAGGCGGCGGGGGGGTGTCTGGTCGGCCGCTCACACCAAACACCTCCCTGTGGATCTCCTCGCTGGTTTGACTCGGTTTCATGCTGAGAATCTCACAGAGGCCTTCGGCTTGTTTCTGTAGAGTGTTGACTGACTACAGAGACAAACATGTAGATGTCAATAAAACTTCTGAAAAATGCACATTTGCAGATAAAACTGGAGTGTCTGTGTCTGTGTTACCTTTATGACCTGGATGGCCTGTTTCACCATCCCGGGAGCCTCTGCAGACAGATCGTTCATGATGCTCTCTGGTGAAACACAAAGGTTACACTGAATTAGGTGTTTGTTAGCTGCATTGTTTTATTACGTGTCTATAACCAGCTGCTACCTTTTCATTTACAATCTTGGCTCCACAGTCTGAAACTCACAAGCTGAACAAAGAGCACTGCTGCATGTAGGTGTTTCAGTTTAGGGAGGGGGAAACTTTCAAATGTCCATCTCAAAGAGAAGTAGTTCTTCCTGATTGTCATGCACAGACCAGCAACCATTTAAAGTAAATAAAGTGTGTTAGTCAGGTGTTATAAGTGTGTGTGTGTGTGTGTGTCTATAAGTGACTCGTGGTACCAACCTTGATCAGGATCTTTGATCACCTCTTGAGGTTTGATTGTGCTGTCGTACAGCCCCTGAAAAACAAAAACCCAGCAGACGTCAAAAAAGTGTTTCAATCTGTTTTTCTACATATTTTTATTTTTGTTTATTTACATGTTTTTCACTTTTTAACAAATTAATTTCATCTCATGCATAATTGAATAAACCTCTATTTATCAAACACACACTGAAACTAAGTCAGTATCAATACTAATGTGAGTCTTTCAGCAATGAACAAGTTTATTTTACATAAAAACTAACCCACAATATGCAGTTACTCTCAATATTTATCAGACTGAACATCAATCTGTGTTTTTAACCAAACTTCTTCATCTCAATGCGTTTCTGGCCACTGTGTGTGTAGTTTCTGTAAAATGCTGTTTTCCCTCTCTTGGCTGTGTTTATTGAATAAACTGACCTGTTTATACTGAGGCTCAAAAACATCCACACACTTTATATTCATCGCACCCAAACACAGACAGATTCACCGTCACACCCACCAAGAGCTTCCGCTCGGCTTTGAGGGAGTGCACCACATGGGGCATGGTCTGTTTCGGGTACGTGCGGCGCCTCCTGGTGGTCTCCACGATGGTGTCATCCAGCAGACTCTCCAGGTCGATGGCCTCGTCCTCTGTTTGGAAGAATTTGTGTCAGCACGTTTTTACTGATTAAGGCTGAAGTGTAAAGCTTGAGCTCTGGAAACAAGTGTTGTTGTCACCTTCAATGTCGGGCGCCTCGTCCCAGGACAGCCCGTTCACCAACACGTTATCCTGAACAGCCGCCTCGAAGTTCTGCAGATACAAACACAGATCAGTTGAAATAAACTGGATGGTGGTCAGTGCACTATTCTTCTTGATGAATCATTTGGTCAGGTCAGTAAAGATCAGAAAATTAGTCACAGTTCACGATTTCCAAAAACTTCATGAACTCAGTATTTGGGTTTGCTTGTCTGGTCTTTATCAGCTGGTAAATCTTGTCATTTAAATTTATCTTATTCAGAGCTGAGCAGCCTGTGAATCCCCCTCAGGAATCACTGAGTCTTATTGTAAAGAGTAATAACATACCAGCATTGATTGGCAGAGTAGAAGTAGATAGTAGCATAAACTGAAGTATATTAAAGTATTAAAGTAAATTTACTCTCGACTACTGTAAATGTCAGGTTTTATTTTTTGCATTCTAACTTACTAATTTAAGCCGAATCTTAATTTTAACCTCAACAAACATTTAAATGACTTTCATAGTGTTTTTGCTGTTGATTATGAATCTTTACTACAAATCAAACATTAAATAGGATATTTTTTTCCATGGAGTTTGGTTTGCTTTGATCAAAGTAGTGAACAAACTAGACCACAAAGACCAACGCACTTATGACAGAAAATCTTTATAAATCCACGCTGTTTATTGAGACTTGTCATTAACAGTTTGCTGACGCCTGAATAATGTAAGTAAACAGCATTAAACTTTAAAAAGTGACTCACAGCCAGAAGCTCCTGCAGTAAAACTCGCTTCGTCTCTTCTGATCCGTCCGGCTGTCCGTCCAGGGCCGTCTTTAAAACCTCTTTATATTTATTCAGCTGCTCCTTCACTTGTTTCTTTGAGGTTATTTTCACTCTGTACTCCTGCTCTGCTTCGTTTCGTGCTTCATTTTCAACCTCCATCTTTGCCGCCAATATTTGTTTACAACTCAACCGGATGTGAATCGTTGGTCCGTACGCAAAACCTTCCCCTCCCGGAAGTACTCCTCCGCTGCCATCGCCAACAGTTCCGCTCAGCTGTGTGCAGCAGAGAGATGAAAACATATCGACAGTTTATCGATTTAATTAGCGCCTTTAGCTGGATAATGTTTTGATTTTCAATGGAGTTTGGCTTTGTGGATTGTCACTGTCACATATCAGCCCGAGAGTTTGAAGAGGTGAGCTTTTCAACGTCGATATAAGGGCAACTTGAAACTACCAAACTAACTAACTCTAACTTCAACCTGAAACTGCAGAAAAGTAGTTTTTTATATTTAGTAAAAGTATCTGACCATCATTACATTAAGCTTATGGTTAGACACAAAGTATGCTTACTTACTGTCCCTTCTGACTTACTTCAAAGTAAATATAGTATGTTTTATACTGTGTATTAATGCCAAGTGTGTGTGTTTAATTATAAGAGCTGCAGTATAAATTACTGTTGTAAATGTCTCTTCTTGTTTGTTTCACTTTTGTGTTTTATCACTTTTTCTTTGCAGGATCTGGAGGATGTGATCCAGAGAACCACAGAGGTCAGATATCGTTTTATCCATTCAGGCTGAAGGAAATTCATCACAGATAACAAGCAAATAATATGAAATATACGACTTCACTCTCTCTTTCTCTCCTTCGGTGCATGTGCAGGCTGGCGTGCAGACTCTGGTCGCAGTTACAGAAGAAGTCGGAGAGTTTGACAGAGTCCTCCAGCTGCAGGATCGGTCCGTATATCCGTCTTCAGGGTTATTTAATCTGTTCAAAGAGAAAAATAATGTCTCATCTCCTGAAGTAAAGTGTGTTTTATAGAGAAAGCAGGAAGGAGTAGTGCAACAAATGTATAAAAACAAAGAATAAAGGCTGTAGCAGGAATTAGTTTGTTTTATAAACACATTTAGATAATTCATCACAAATAATGTGCTAAAGTTTGTTATATTTGAACGTCTTTTCACTGGAGCTGCACCTATTTTTGTTTTACCCTCTTTGTTGGAAATGTATTTATTCCTTTTGTCATGAACAAATTCACAAAATATTTTGTTGTCAGAACTATGTTTAGGAAAAACAGATGTAATATTTAATTCAGTGTAAATCAGTTATGTCTGTGTGCAGGATTCAGCATCTTCCAGTCTTTTATTTCTTTTATTTTAAGGCCTCTCAACCAAACAAGTTAAAATTTGTCTCACTGAAATAAACTGCACTGACGGTGAGTGCAGAACTTGTGTAAATGATTCTTCTCTCTGAAGTCACAGATTCATAATGTCGAGAACAAAAACATTTACGTTGACCTGTGCAGCTGCTCTCAGCTGGATAACATCGTATTTATTATTCAGGCTCTTCCTGTTGAATTCTTTTCACACAGTTATCCAGATCTGGTGGCTCCGTGTTTCGGCGTTCATCCTCTGCAGGGCGGTGAGGGCCCCGAACGGCGCAGCGTGAAGCCTCAGGTAGTTAAACAGTCTGCGTCCTCTGATTATTGAACTTTACTGAGTCTCAGAAAATGAGGAGAGAAACTGAATCCAGTCTGCTCAGTGTGTGTCAGAGGGATGGAGGGAGTGTTTCTGAGGCCTCTGGTGGAGATGAAGGTGGATTTATTTTTTTATGAATCTATTATTGAATGAACAAAAACATATATAACATTTTTTATACAGAATCTGAATCATCACAACGTAAAGCTTTGATGTTGTAGAGAGAAGGAGCCGCTTCCCGTAAAGACAAAGTTTCTTTCACAAAAGAGAAGTTTGTTTTCTCTCTCACAGCTTTGACTGATCAGTGTGTTTGAAGTCAACGTGAAGCTGTGAAGAAATCAGATTCTCTTCAGAGTTTCAGGTTTCATCCTCTCAGCTGATCAACCCATCGAGGGAAAATTTGGCAGCGGACTGAAACGATCATTTCCAATTGCTCGATAGTTTGTTGAGGTGGTTGGCTAACTCCTGTGTTCATACTTCTTACTGACAGACGCACTTACACAGGCCTCTCATGGGCCTGGAAAATCCTTATATAATCCTTATATAAAGTTATTTGACACCAGAAACATGAAGTGAAGAGAAAAAGAAAAGAGGACTCTCATTGTTTTTATTTTTACCATCTCCTTTTCACAGATTGATGCAGCCATTCACCCAAAGTTGTTTTGTCTCCTGCAACAGGGAGACACTGTTCACTGCAGTTTTTGTTTTCTGAAGAGAAACGTGAAGAAAATCCAACCAAGCTGCTGATTGTTCATGAAAGTTACCAAAACTAAACTGAGCAATAGAGAGTAAAACAGAGTTCAGTTTTTAACATTTATAATGAAGAGATAAGTTCATATCTTCTTTCTCTTGTTAAATTACGAATAGAGGAGAAGTTAAGGGCTTAAACAGGAGAGAAAAACATGACTCATGTTTAGATGAAACCAAATCCGTCTCGCAGCTTTCAGTAAAGTTGTTTTTCTTTCAGGATCTGGATGCAGCCCTGCCACATTTCTACAAACACAGAGAGCGTCTGGTTGCTGTTGGAGAGGTACACAGCTCACACACACACACACACACACACACACACACACGCATGTTTTTACTTATATATGGATTAAATAGATTCATCATTAAGCTCCTTCCTGAACCACAATCAGCTTTAATCCATCTCTGACTCAACCTTCCTCCAATCTTAAACTTAAAATCCAAGACTCGACATTTAAGATCTAAAAACACACAGATGCACACACTAACACACACCACTGTTCTACACACACTGCTGCGGCTTTTGTCCTCCAGTTAACAAATCCCAATTTAAATGTGACTCCTGGAAAAATAAAGCAGATTAAACTTGTTAAAACTCCCGACTCGCCCTCTAATCCTCAATGTTCGGAAACGTTAATGAAGGCAGTCAGTCACACACACACACACACACACACACGCACACACACACGTCTTTCTGCGGTAGTCTCTGAAGCTGTCGAGCTGCTGAGGAATGTGTGTGTCTGTCGGAGCAGATCGCAGACACCACAGGACAAAGTCAACAGTCTCACTCAGTTTCCATCGCTGTGTTTTTTTATGGATCAGGTTGGAAACACAGCGAGCTCTGAACTCCACAAACACTTTCACACACACATTTTACCTGCAGCTGTTCAATTTTCTTTCCTCCACACATGAGCGAACACTCAGTCAAACTTCCATCAAAAAAGTGGCCTCGACTTCACAGATTTGTGATTAGAGCCTCTCGAAAGCGACCTTCACAGACAGTTAATGAAACATGTAGCTTTTGAAAAAGATGAAACATAGTGGTTTTTAATCTTCCCAGAACATACAGAAAACATAAAATGTAGGCTTAATAAAGAAAAATCTGTGTCTGACATTACAGCAGCACATAAGAGCATGACTTCACTTTAACTTCTCCTCTAATATAACAAGGTCACATAGAGACATAACTTCTCTTTAATCAGCATGATAAAGTCTCTGTGACGCACAAAAGTATGCCAAACATCCTCGCTGGCTTCTTTTTTGGATAAACAAAGACACCAGACCTCCTTGTGCAGAGGAACTGAATGTAGAGTAAAGGTCATCCCACATCGCCGACACGATGCCGAATACTGAGTCTCTTCTACGGTACTCTACATGAACACCTGCTCATTTTAATAAAGGTGAAACAACAACACTTTGAAATGTTGTCGTCCTCCAGATCGGTTTGGACTTCACGCCGTGGTGTGCTCCCGCTCAGCAGGACAGAGACGACCAGATGAGCGTCTTCATCAAACAGCTCGACATCGCCAAGGAGCTGGAGCTGCCTGTGTGAGCGCGACAGATCAAACTACATCATTATTATTAATAAAACCTGACCCACTGCATCTTCTAAAGGAGCAGCTAGTTAAAATACAGGAGGTTTATATATAAATGTGGGTAATGAGTCCCGTCGTGCAGCTGCACGGTGGGGCTCTGCACAGGCTCGGTCGTCAGGTTGAGCTTCAGCTGCATGTTGTCGCCTGTTTCACTGATTGTGATGCTGAATCTAAAGGTTGGTTTGAGTTCGTTTGAACCTTGTTTGCATAAAAGCACGTGATCACAAAAAGTGCTGCCGCCACTCACCAAACTTATTTTCATGAACGCAAACAGTCCCTGTCCACAAGTGACTCGTTAACAGGAAACAGAAAACCAACAATAGATTCAAATTCATACTCTCAAAAAAATCACATGTGAATATGCTCATTTTCCACCATGATGACGACGGCTCTTACTTCCTGTTTTCTGCTCAGAAACGTCCACTCACGATCAGCTGCGAAGGTCACCATAGCGACCATGAGAGAACAAGGTGTGCGTCAGTCTCTGGTTTTATGAGTTTTGTACGTTTATTCGGATGTTTCGAGTGTGATGACCGAATGTTATTTGTCTCTTCAGGTATCAGTCGAGCTCTTCTTCATAACTTTGCGGGGAAGCCGTCGGTCGCTCTGGAAGGTGTGAAGGCCGGTTACCTGTTCTCCTTCCCACCTGCTGTCTGCAGGAACCAACAGGTGGGCGGGGAGTCACGTTTTTTAAGATGCATGGCTGTGATGATTTTGAAAAGACAACGATTATACAGATTGTGTTTTAGAAGCTAAAAGAAGGGAAATCTACTGTGTTCAAGCCAGAAATGAAGTTAATGCACATGTCAGTGCCTGTACCCAAATAAGTGCATACATCATCTTTAAAATGACCTTTGACCTCATATGAATGATCGGCTGTTGCACACGTCTGCATTTCTGAAACCATAAAATTTAAACTGAACTTTGTCTGCAGTCATAAAACATACAGATGAAGTACAGCATGTTCTCACCGACACGTGATGCAGCATAAAACTTACAGACAGCTGATAAAATACAAACTATTGAGTAACAGTGTGAGAGACAACGTGAGTGAATGGCAGCAGGAAAGTAACTTCAGAAGTTTTAGCAATAGTGCAAAGTAGTGTAAGGTTTTACAGAAACATCTAATATTGGGGAGGTAGTATTTCCTTTAACACACATTAATAAAAGTGTAAAGGAAGCATCTGCAATATCACCTGTCTATTAAAATCATGTGACTGATTTTATTTAAATACTATTAGAAGTAATTCACATTTAATGCTTTATGTCAGCTTTAGTGTTTAATACAGAGATAATGTGACAACAAAAGAAGTAAAATGACATAAAGTAAGCCACCTGCGACCTGAAGTGTAAGACGTGGAGTAAATCTGTCACGCTGACTTTAGTTATTTGTTAGTAAAAGTGTGAGTTTGTTGTAATTTTACCACCCAGAGAGACAAACTGATCCGGCAGATCCCTCTGGAGCACATCTGTCTGGAGACCGACTCTCCTGCGTTGGGCCTCGACAAACATGTAAGTTTTAGATCAAAACTCATCGTGTGTGCTCCGTCACACAGCTGCGTCTCCTCTGCAGATGTTTTCACGTCTCTTTCTGTGTCGCAGGCGAGGAACGAGCCCGGCAGCATCGCTCTGTCCTGCTGCCACATCGCTGACGTCAAAGGTCTGTCGCCTCGAACCGTTCAGCTCGTCACCGCTCAAAACGCACTCAGACTTTTCCCAAAAGTCAAACGACACGACATGAGGGTTTCTGAAAGTTCGACCTGAGGGGGGCGCCAGAGGGAGCTGAAATTAAAAGATTCATCCTCGGTGAGTTCGTCAGACTCGACTCTGCACTTTGATCCCTGCAGAGTTTCAAGGCTCAGCTGTGTTCGTGCTAACGTCAACATGATAACAAACATTTTCTACTTCATAAAGCACAACTTTGGAATTTAATCATTCATTTTTGAGGTATTTCACAACAAGAAACGAGGATGAAACAGCCTGATTTTAGAGAGAGAAACAACACAAACACATCTTTGAGGCAAAAATCACTTGTATGTGTGATGAGCAGCAAAGGACGAGTTTCTGTTCACAGTTTTGATGTCATGTCTGTTGGATGTGGCGTTTTGATGTTCAGTGTTTCTGGAAAGTTGAAGTGTGTATTTGTTGTTATTTGCTGGTGAGGTCTCGTCGGGCTGCGTCCGTCTACATCAGGTGTGATTTATCTGGAAGAGACGCAAAGAGGCGTTAGACTCAAAAAGTGCAGACTGCAAGAGATTCATGCAGTATGACGACAAAACTGAGTGAAAGCACTTAAGCCTGAACCACACTGGAGAAAATTAGCATTAAAATTGAATTATTGTTTGACATTAAACAGCTTGCATAAACTGTTTTACTTCTATTTTACACCTTCTGAGTGCAGGAAATAAACAATGGCCTTCAAAAGATTCTTATTCAGGGTAAGAAATTTGCTTCAGCCAGCTTTGAGAGTGACAGATCTAATAATCTATGAATCACATAAACAGAAGAAACTAACTTCAAACAGCTTACTGTCACCTCTAAATTCATTCAGATAACTGCAGTCTCATCTCTCCTTTAAAGAAACACAGTTTGGAGCGTTTGAGTAAAACCTCACAGCTCTCCTCGAAGTGTCTCCTCTCCGGCAGCTTGGCGGGCGGCGGCCTCTCCCTGCAGGCCGGCCGGCGCTGTGGTCCGGCGGTCAGAG
>JBAJHX010000031.1:19190598-19201008 GCA_037176925.1 Amniataba percoides | reverse complement strand
TTTTCATTCACATTTTTAGATTTTGCTGAAAACTGGCACCTTCCTGTGATCCAGTGGTGATAATAGGAAATATATTACTGATATTAATAGTTATATGCTTATATTTATATAATTTAATACTTATATAATCATTTTGTTGATCACCTCCAGTGTTTGTTTTAGGCTCCTCTCATCTCTCAGTTATCAAAGTTATTTTAAAACAGGGTTTCCTGCACTTACGCAAAAAACGAGCATGTTTAAGTCCCCACGTCGATGAAATGGGTGGGTGATGTGTGTGAATCACCTGTTGGATCAGACCTGTGCAGACTCAGTGGGTCAAACGATGATTAGGATTAGTCCAGATAAAGGCCAGAGCATATGGACGGGCTAATTCCAGTTTACAGGCCTGACAGAGAGATTTTCATGGATTTGTTTCAGTTTGTTCGATTGTTTTACATTTATCTTTTACTGAAACAATGAGTGAAAGGATCTTAAACTGACATGTTTATTATGTTTATTTACTGTGAATCAAAATCACCTTTATTGATCAGGTGTGTGAGCAAATACAGAATGTCTCTCACAGTTTAAAACAGAAGATCAGCAAGATAAAAAATAAATGTTAAACTACCATATAATATAAATATGATAATATAAAATAAATATAAAAACATACATATAGAAAAAGCTAAATGACAGTAAATGCTGTATATAGAGGCCTAAAATAAAGAAATATGAGTAGCCTAATTAAGATGTAATAAATGTGTCTAACAGTGTGAAAATGTAATAATGATCATAATAATATTTTATTATAAAGTTCAGACACATCAGAGCAGTTTTAGTTGTTAAAGTGGTTTATTTTCTCCTTTTTGAACAAACTTATCTCCGTTTTTGCTGTTAAAGTCTCACATGGTGAGTGTTTACCGGCTGTTGCGTCATCGCATCCTCAGCAGCCTCACACACACACACACACACACACACACACACACGTTCTTCTATTGGCTCTCCAGCATCGGACGGCCTCGTGTCAGCTGAACAAAGGACAGACAGACAGACAGACGCAGGAGCAGCGCGGGGAGGAGTCACACAGGAGCAGCAGAGTTTGAAAGAGGAAGCTGCAGCTCCGCTTCCTGATCCTCCTCAGAGCCGACGGAGGAGGAGGAGAGGAAGAGGAGCATCATCATGGTGGCGGGGGAGCTCGTGCAGGAGCATCTGCGGGCGGACACCGACGCACCTGACGCCATCACGGTGAGCAGGAAGCGACCGGAGGAGCCGGAGGGTGCAGCAGGAGGAGGAGGAGGTGGAGGAGGAGGCGCGGTGCAGACGTGCGCGGCCGCGGAGGAGCAGGAGCAGGAGGCGGATGAGAGAGATGCGATGCTGCCTGACGGAGCAGGAGGAGGAGGAGGAGGAGGCGCAGCAGCATCATCATCAGCAGCAGCAGCAGGAGGTGCGGAGGAGCAGCAGGAGCAGCAGGAGAAGCGGCGCACCGGCCTGTCGCGCCGCCGCTTCCTCGTGCTGCTCGTGTTCAGCCTGTACTCGCTGCTGAACGCCTTCCAGTGGATCCAGTACAGCATCATCACCAACGTGTTCTCGCGGTACTTCCGGGTCTCCAGCGCGCAGGTGGACTGGCTCTCCATCGTCTACATGCTGGCCTACGTGCCGCTCATCTTCCCGGCCACCTGGCTGCTGGACCGGCGCGGCCTGCGGCTCACCGCGCTGCTCGGCTCCGGACTCAACTGCGCAGGCGCGTGGCTGAAGTGCGCCAGCGTGAGCCCGGAGCGCTTCGGCGTCACCGTCACCGCGCAGCTCGTCTGCTCCGTGGCGCAGGTCTTCATCCTCGGCCTGCCCTCCCGCATCGCCTCCGTGTGGTTCGGTCCGCGGGAGGTGTCCACGGCCTGCGCCACGGCCGTGCTGGGCAACCAGGTGTGTGTGTGTGTGATTATTGATTATTGATGGAGAGTTGGTGGAAGAGAAGAGAGGTGGAGCCGAAAGAATGAAGTGGAAAAGAGATAATACAATAAAAATAATACAAATTTCAAACAGAGTGTATTAAAAAGGCCTCAAAGGAGAGATGGAAGCAGGAGATTAGAATAAAATTGATTATTATATAAAACAAATTGATATAATAAAGGAGAGATGGAGGTGGTAGAATATAAGATAATAGATGAGATAGAAACAGTTTTATAATACAAAGTGTTATAAAGGAGGCAGTCGATTAGAATAAAGTAGAAGAAAAATGAGTCTGATGGGATAGATTGTAATAAAATAGAAAATATGTTTATTTTTACAAATAATTGAAGAGATATGAAGAGAAAAGGAATCCAATAAACATGCCTTCATCACATAAGAGAATAAAATGTCTCACACAGGATGTTATGACCAAACACACCCTTCATTTGAAATGTGCAGTGAAGTAAAAATTTATTAATCTGTGTGTGTGTGTGTGTGTGTGTGTGTGTTGTGTTTCATCCTCAGTTGGGAACAGCCATCGGCTTCCTGTTGCCTCCAGTTTTGGTTCCCAACACGCCGGACGACGAAGAGCTGACGGGTCACAACATCAGCATCATGTTTTACGGCACCGCCGCCGTCTCCACGGTCCTCTTCATCCTCACAGTCATAGGTGCGCACACACACACACACACACACACGCTGCTGTGCCTCATGGGAAGCAGCACATTTACTTTGTGCAGCCATCTGTTTCGTTTGCAGGGAATTCGAGGTTCATTTACCTCAAAGTCATGTGAGGTGACCGCAGGAACACTTTTAAACGGGGGATGGAGGAAGTCGCTCGTCGTTTTCCTGAAAGTGAGCCGCTCTGGATTAGGATTAAGAGCAGGCTCAGCGTGCCTTAAGGAAAGGCCTGTGGGTTCAAGTTTCACACATATCGACTGTGTTGTGTTTTACAGAGGAAAGAGAGGGGTGAAGTGGCTGAAACACTCGTGCGTTGTCATTTTAGAGCTTCCTTATCAAACTCTAAACAGTCAGGAAACGTATGCAAACAAGTCGTGTTGAAACTATTTCTGTAGTTTCAACCAGCAAACGAAACGTAAAGAATCTCTACACAAAGTCATTTTTAGGGGAATAAAAGTAAAACTCCTCTAAGCACAGACAGAGCAGCAGCAGTATAAATACATTCATCAGTCACATTTTACCACAAACATTATTTTATAAATGTTGAGGCCTGGTGGTAAAAAAAAGCAGCTAATAGGAAATCCTGTGTGCCACTTACAGTCGCTTTATTACTCAGCAGGTGTCTCCACATCAGTCCTGAGCCGACAGTCTGCAAACTATGGTGCTTAATATCAAAAAACGTCACAAATATGATTAAACTAAAGCAGAAAACTTAACAGCTTCCTTCCCCTTTACCCACAAGTACCTAGTACATAGTATAAGTATATATGTGTATTTGGAAATTCATAGTTTACTGCACACGTTGGGCACAGAAGTGGGTGTGAGCATGTACAAAAAGTGTGTTTGATTTACTGTAAAGATTATGCAAACTATTAATCCTTTAGGAGGTTTAGCTACATCAAGAAGCATTTAGTGATAACGTATTGATTTGATTGAAAGTACATTAAAACAGACGTATTAGAAGAAAGTTTCAGTGAGTTTGACGTTTGTGGAAATTATTTTGCATTTGAGCCTGTTGGAGTTCCTCAGGGTGCCGTCCTGGATTCACACATACTTTGAACTTATTTCTTTTTGACAAATAAGAGGCCTGACAAACTGACCCAGACTTGCCTGTTTCTGTGTCTCCTGCAGTGATAAAGGACCGGCCTCCTCTCCCGCCCAGTCACGCCCAGGCTGTGCTCCCGGACTCTCCTCCTGAAGATTACTCATACAAACAGTCCATCATCAACCTGATAAAGAATAAAGCGTTCATGCTGCTGCTCACCAGCTACGGTGAGTGTGACACACTCTGTTACTGCTGCTTTGATTTGTGCTTTTATTTTTGAAGCCATCACTTTTTTTATGCTGTGGCTTTTTAACCTTTTTTTGAGCTGATAAAAAAAATTTGCTCTGTATGATATAAAAATTGCAGCTGAAAAAGTGATTGAAATATTATTAAACTCGCAATATAGCCAAGTGCAACATCCAAATTGCAAAGCAGCTGCAATTTCTGATCAAAGTTAAATATTTTCTGGCCTATTTTTTTGAATGAAGCGCTGTGGTTTTACAGATGTTTACAGATGTTTTGCATATTATTCAGCCCAATAAAAAAACTACACCTGTGTAATGAAGCTCATTTAAACTTGTTAGAAATCTTCGTATAAATGAAGCTTTCCCCTGCAGAGGCATCGTCACAGCCACTTTAAGGAGCTGAAAGTGTATTTCTGCATCATCGTTTATCCAGTGTGACCATCGCAAGGCACATGTTGTCTCACATGACTCCTCCATGTGTGACAGCCAACACTCACACACACACACACTTTTTTTCTGCAGTTGACAGACAGATTTAAAGACGAGGTCGCAGTTTATGGCACCTCCATTTGATTTGCATGTGTAACGAGTCTGTAACTCAGCAACAGTCGCTCAGCGATGCAAACACACTCACTGTTTTCACGTACGACAGAGACACACGGGGTGAAAATGACCTTTAGAAGCATCATTTTTGTGGTAAATCGAATTTTCTCACTGCAGTGTTTTTATTCATCTGTCAGGTCTGCGAGCCAGTTTGTTGCCTGTGGCTGTTTTTTTTCTTGCACATAAAATTCAATTTGAAAACATCAAAACTGAACCCAGACATATTCATCATGCAGAAATTCAATTCTGTCCAAGGCACAGCTGCTGAAACTAAGCACACACTCATTTCTGTCTGTCTGCAGGAATCATGACAGGCTGTTTCTACTCAGTCTCAACTCTTCTCAACCAGATGATCATGGCCTGCTACGAGGTAAAGGTCATGAAAACTGTGCAGTCTCATGGTCTTATTCCTTTGTAAACGTTGTTGTCTGTACTCTTGGGGGAGTTTTTCCTCATCCAGGTCGAGGGTCTGTGGACAGCAGGAGTAGGAAGCTGTGTAGGACTCAAACAGAGTAGATATCATGACAACTACCTGAAGGATTAAGATGAAATTTGGTCGAGATATTCATGGTCTGCAGAGGGTGAAGCCTTTTTTTCACCCAGCTCAAGTCTATCACTTGAACAATACATAAAAAAACAAATGACAGAATTATTAATTATTAATGAAAAATCAGATCATTGCTAACATCCTATAAAGGGAATTCTAAGCATGCTGAATTTGCACAAACATACTAAATATTTAGCTTTTATTTCTATTTTATGTCTTGTGCACACAAATTCTCGATAAATAACAAACTAAACGTTTATTTATGGCATAATGTGTGTTGATCACACATGTCACACATGTTTTTCACATGTGGGTCACCTCATCTGTCAGTTTGAGTTTTATTTGCTTTGTGTTTTAAGTTCTTGGCTGAAATGAACACAATCATGGATGATGTCTTTATCAGCAGACCAACTTTTCCACCTCCTCCGTGATTAAAAATGTACATGACAGCGTGGATGGGAGGAAAGAGGAAGAGAAAGAACAAAGACACTTCTGATGGCTTTGATGAGACTTGAGCTTATTGTCTGAGTCCATTAGCTGTTTTCACGCATGCCTGCTGCCCACCATAACACTGTCCGTTCACACAAACACACACACACACACACAGAGGAAGCACAGCGATGAGAGAAAGACTGATTCATTCACTCTGAAGCACTTCTTTCTCTTTCTCTCTCTCTCTCTCGCTCACACATCGAAAGGCTGAAGCTCATTCAGTTTCTGCTTTTCTTAGCAATACACAACAATAATACTCTCTGCCACACACACACACACACACACACACACACACACACACACACACACACACACACACACAGAGAGATGTTCACCCTTGCATGAACTTATAAAGTTCTCTCAGCTCAACCGTCTGACTTCACGGCTCTCTCCCACCGCTGTAAATCCCTGACTCACCCCCAGCTAACTCACCCATACATGCATACTTACAGAACATGTGACTGGCTTATAGTCCACCTGTAAGGGGACCTTTGTGTTTCTGCTCAGATTTGATGAGTTTAAAGGAGCATAAAGCCTTTTTTTTTTTATTACTGAGGTTATACTAACATCTGTCCCCTCCTCTCAGAACCAGGAGCTGAACGCTGGGAGAATCGGTTTGACTCTGGTTGTAGCCGGCATGGTCGGCTCCATCCTCTGCGGCCTGTGGCTGGACCACACAAAGACGTACAAGTAGGCACACGCTTTTTTTTTTAACCACAGATTCATTTTAACTTCTTACTGAACTTACAAAACAAACAAAAAGTCAAGTTCTTCCTCTCCAAACTGGAAAAAATGATTCATTAATGCAGCTGCTCAGGGGAATAGTTATGTTGACTCTTTCTAAAACACCTTTGTCATGAAGTTAGAAGGAGTGGTTGCGTAATATTTCATTGTTTGCCGTAGCATTTAAGTTTCCCTGCACTGGAAACAAGACGCCCATGAAAACCACATCCAGGTGTGTCCGCATACTTTTGGCCACATATCAGATATCATTGTTTTATCATATAATTGTTCTGTGTGTCAAACCCTTTTGTGACAACAAAAACTGAACCACCTGCTGTAGGAAAAGCTGCAGTAAAATGACAACAATCAAGTTAGAGAGCTGAAAGAAACTGAATCCTGACTCCACCCGATCAAGTCAGGTTGGCTCATGTGTCTGTGGAACAAAAGTGAGGAGGAAATCAGAGTTTGACACGCAAAGTAATGAAATAACTGAGCCTCTGGATGTCTGGCGTGTTTTGTGCTGCTGTCTTTCAGGATGACGACTCTGATCGTGTACATCCTGTCGTTTTTGGGGATGGTGGTCTTCACCTTCACTCTGGACCTCAACAACATCTACCTGGTTTTCTTCACAGCTGGAGTCCTGGGGTACGTATGAATAAAATACATTTGCATACAGTGCAGTTTTTATTATGTGATATAAAATGTAATATAATCAAGTTAAATACAGTGTCTAAACATATATATATATCAAATGCAGGTAAAACTGCATTCTTTTTAAAAGCTGGTTTATCTTTAAAGGCTGCACACAATCATATTATCTCAGGGTATAACCTTGAAAGGAGGGACGGGACGGGGTGGGGGGGTCACACGTCAGCTCATAAACCAGCTCCGGTTATGTCAGAAGGCTCATAAAAACAAACATCTCTGCACAGGCTGCATAACAGCCCCTCCCCCTTCACACTTTGCGTCCTTGAAGAGCACTGACCTCCACGTGGAGTGTAAATGAATTAAAGCTGAACATTAACGAGCATCAGTCGATTCAGTAGACTGAGGTGTGTAGAGATGGTGGAGATGGATTAAAAACACCTGCCTAATCCACCCAGATAGAAACTTTAAAGCATCTGAACTTTAAGCTGCGTCTCCGTCCAGCTTCGCCCTGCTTGCTGCTTTCAAAACAAACTCAGGACGTCAGCAGAGAAAGATCCTTCTCTGTTGTTGTAGGTTCAAACACACCTGCTGGCACTGTGCGGATGTTTGCATGTAAATAAAAACTGGTTAATGGATGTTATATGAGTTTAATTGCTGGAAGAGCCTTGAGATATTAAAATGTGATTATTACGTAAACGTTAAAGATCAGGTTTAAAGTTTTAACTGTATTTTTAAACATGTGAGAGGCTTGTTTGCTTCATCAGAGGATGTGATCACATATTTGAGCAGAGCAAACGGACGATTTGACTTTATTTAGACTCTAAACTCGGTGCTCCTGTGACTTATTCAGATGACGTGTGTGTTTCAGCTTCTTCATGACGGGTTACCTGCCGCTGGGCTTCGAGTTCGGAGTGGAGATCACGTACCCGGAGTCCGAGGGGACGTCGTCAGGACTCCTCAATGCTTTCGCTCAGGTATCAAAAAGGTCCTCAAAGTGAGCTCAAGGTGCTGAATGTCGCACTTTCACGTGAATTAATCATGCTCGTGTGTGTGTTTGTGTCTATTTGTGTGTGTGTGTGTTGGTGTGCAGATATTTGGGATCATCTTCACGCTCATTCAGGGCAAACTGACCACAGATTACAATCCACTGGCTGGAAATTTGTTCCTCTGCGCCTGGATCTTCCTGGGAATTCTGCTCACTGGTAGGTTGTGTGTGTGTGTGTGTGTGTGTGTGTGTGTGTGTGTGTGTTTGTGTGTGCGTGTGTGCGTGCGTGTGTAAATGTGTGTTTTAATTTGTGCATGTCAAAGTAAATATAACAGATGTTTCCTTGTATTATTTTACAGCCTTAATTAAGTCCGAACTGAAAAGACACAATGTCAACATGGGAGCAGACAGCAACCATCTCCAAGCAGTAAGTACACAAACACACACATGAAAACACACACATGAACACACACACATGAACACACAGTCGTCACACTCCAAACAATAGACTGTAACTTTGACAGCTACTGTGTAATTTTGTACAAAATAAAAAACATGGAAACATTAAAGAACATCTTGGATACATTGTCATGACCATTCTTTGAATTGTTTTGAATAACTTTATTGTACTTTAAATGTGGACAGAGCAGCTGTATTATACAAACTTAATGGTATACAACATGTGGATGCTCTGAAGTTTTGCAGCAGCTCGACAAATTTATAAACTTGATCACAGACCTTCATTTGTCAGAATTATTTGTCAAACAAAAGTTCTGGCTGCTGTTTTTTTTATGGAAATGGCAACAAATGAGGTCCTTCTGTGATTTGAATCTATCAAATGTACCCAAAATCCTTCTTTTCCCACACGTCGCTCCTTCCTTTGCTGTCTCGTATCTTCTCTTTTATCTGTGTCGCAGCAGCGTGCCCTTTAAGGACGACAGCATTTAGTCTGAGCGTCTCTTTGTCCAGTGTTTTTCCTGAGTGGCGCCCTGTGGTGTGACCTTATGATGGGGACAGATTCTTGAACCTCCCTCATCACTCAGGACAAGAAGTCTCTTTTGTGCTTCTGTTCCTCTAAACAGATGCAGCTATAAAATCCAGTCTCTTCTTTAGTCTAACCTCTCCACCAGCTAATTATCTCTAATGATTTCCCAAGGTGCCCTGCAAATCAGCCCTCAGACAAATCTGTTTCTGCGTCCGGGCTCTTCAGTCGGTTCATGTTCCCATCGTCCCTGCTGAGTCACCGCTGAAGTGCACAATTCATCAAACCCTTCCTCTCTTCTCGTCCTTCATCCTCCTTGTTCTCCCTCAGAGATCACGCAGTCAATTTTGGGGTTGACAAGATGAATTATGAGATATAAAATACTAAAAAAAAACACTTCAATCGCCTATTTAAGATCAGATTTTCCTCTCAAGTGCTGCATCCTTTTACAGGGCCAGGACTTAAAATCAATGTGTGGCGCCATCTGGTGGTGGCACAAAGAAAGACGCACTTGGCAACACGAACATACAGATTGCTTCAGACTTGTTTTATGTGTCATAGCTATCATGTGTGGGTATCACCCTGTTCAGTCATCTAAGCAGACATTTCGTTATTATGACATCCCTCTTATTCACCCCGGCTCTTATAAACTGCAACAAATGCACAATGGATTGTTTTTTTTTTTCTGATCACCACCTACATTTCTCGCACTTTTCTCTGTCTCAGCTCCCCACTGAGTGTCCCGGCGACTGCCCTTCAGAAAACAAAGCCAACGGAGTCAAGCTGGAGCCTTCGGTCAGCTTCTCCCGTGAAACCTCTTTGTGACCCTGCCAAGACTCTGGAAGGCAGAAAAACTTGAGCCGCCCGTTGCCCCGGGAAACACGCCGGCACCGCGCTTGTATGTGAACTACTGAAAAGGTGCGCTTCATTTTATATTGCCGAGCCCTCGATTGACGGGATGCTGGAGGCTGCGGGTGTCAGCCAAGTCGAATCAAGCACATCCACGATCCACTGTGGGATCGAGGCCGGTGACAGAGGAGAGGGCAAACTGTCGGCCTCCACGGAGCTCGACTGCGAGATCTCAAACACTTTAAAAGGCAGGAGGAGCTCCACTGCACTTTATTTGTATTGTAGCTGAAGCATGGCTCTCCTCATTTGGTTACTGTATGTAAATATGGTTTCAAATGAAATGGGGCCGGCATGTGAGTCACGACAGATCACAGCAGCAGGTTTCAGGAGTTTGGGAGGGAACCAGAGAGCCGCTGCACAGGGCCAACGTTTCCTGAGTTTACTTGAATTAACCGTTCATGCTCTGACTGAAAAACACGCTATAAAGGTTACTTCATTTCTCAACATAAATCCTGTTTGTTTCTCTACAATGCTGCACACGTATTAGACAAGAAGCAGCTGAAAGTGACTGCATCAGCTGTTTTAGTCTCCAGGTAGACTTGATCACAAATGATTTAACAGTATGTCCTCGGAGATGACAAAAGTTCTCAACATGAGAGTTCACTCAGCTGACTCTTCAATCAT
>JBAJHX010000031.1:19105993-19120392 GCA_037176925.1 Amniataba percoides | reverse complement strand
ATTTGTATAATAATGTTTCTGTCCCAAACTTTCTGACTTCTATAAGCTGTGTCCTCTTAATTTAATATTATTTTAACACAGCAAGAGTTCACCTGCTTCCTTACTTTAAAACTGTAAAAAAAAAACTTTTTAGCAGATGACCAGCAGGGGGAGTCGTAAACTAAGTTACTACCACAATGACAAGAGTGACAAGATAATTCAACATTCAGATGTCTGATTAACAAATAAATATAATAAATTCTCAGTTAACTTACTGTAGTGGTGTGTTCTCGTGTGTGTGAGTGACTTTACATGCAATAAGATGAACTTTTGATCTCCCTGTAATTTCATGCAGTCATCAGGATTTATAACCATTTATTACAAATGTATGTATGTAATTATATAACATAATAATGTGGTTGTAAATAATAATGCTTTTATAATTTAATGCAATACATTAAATTATAAAAGCATTATTTACAACCACATTCATTTATTAAAACTGATGCTCTGCCTGCATTTTGTGAGGCATATGAATAGTATTCTAATGCAAGAAAACTCCTGTTGTATTCTGCTAGACTCTGCTTTATTATTCTCTTTAAATTAATCCTCTCATGAGCCTGAAAATGAACAAAATGTGCAAAAACTCAACAGTTGCAGCAGAAAATCCCATTTGTTGCAGCAACATCACTTGTTGTTATTGACGCCTCCGTCCATAAAAACGCACCAATCAGAGCGCGTTGTCCCGCCCCTCTTTGTTGGTTCGACCAATGAGAAGCCGGGGAACGCTGGTGGTTGCCGCAGATACGTCCATCGGAGGGATACGGGAGAGCAGGAGGCAGCAAGTAGTCCCGTTTTTTAATCCCTGATGATTGAATCATGTGAGGGACCGAAGCGAAGCCTTTTTTATCGGCATGAAGCGGGATTGTTTTGGGTAGCTGATAAAGGAGGCGCCGCGCTGGTTGCTGGCGGGGAGGAATCCACAAAAGAGGTGATTTTTCCCGGACCGGGGCGGCGTAGCGACACCGGAGAGCAGCCCGCTAACAACACAGAAAGATCCGGCTGTCAATTTCAAAATAAAACAACATCAGCTTAGATAAATTCAAATTTACACGATTATATTTCACCAACACGTACAGAAATACACTAAGATTAATAATTCATTTTTTTCCGGTAAGTTGCAAAGATTTAGTCGTATTTATTCTTTATATACGCGAGGTCGACAAATTCGCTGCTTTTATTTTTGCTACTACTTCCGTGTCACCTAGCTTAGCCATAGCTCGCTGCCGTTAGCTTGATGAACCGTGAGGAGGTGAAGTTACGGACGCTGCCGGTCCAAAACAACACTGCTCTGCCTTTTAATCGACATTAATTAACGCGGACGCCTCGTTATGAATGGGACTCACCGCCTCTTAACGTTTGCTTGTCCGGTCAGATGCCTTTTTAACGGCAGGATCCGCCGTTAACGAGAAACCGGAGCCGCCGGTGGAGAGTGACGGTTGGTCTCATAACGGCTGTGATGTTTCACTCTCACTGAAAAAAACATCGATATTAACTTTTGTTTAATGAGCTTTAAAGACGATTTAAAGTCTCCTCTTTCATCTCTGAGTGAGCTGTGAGGGTTGTATAGTTCATTTAAAGAAGAACAAGCGCCTGTTTTTATCGTCAAGAGTCAGTTCATGTTGATTTCTCGTCTTTTTTGTGGCGTTTTGGCCTCAATATTCAGTGCTACTAAATCACTGTAAAGATAATTCATGTGATATTTGTGGTTGCATGATTCCTAAAATTAATTTTAGCATGTAAAACAGGATTATTGCAAAGTAGATTTGCACACATACAGGAGTTTTTCTTGATATGTTGGTGTTAATGTAAAGAAAAAATGCTCATTTCCAAACACTGCGTTTAAAATCTAAATATAATCACGATAAACACTAATACACACTCAATATATTTACTGTACTTTCTATATTTTAAACTCTTTATATACTGCATGTAATGTATGCACTTTTCTTTATAAATAGCTTATAGTTTATATACTTTATATTCACTGCATACACTTTATGTACAGTGTCTCATCTATGTCATGTTAATAAGGTGATATAAATGATGCACATAACAGCCGTTTCATTCTCATTAAAAACAATATTAATTTTTATTTAATGAGCTTTCAAAAGGTCTCATCTTTCATTTTTAAGAGTGAACTGTGCAGGAATATAAAGTAAATGTTAAGGTGTGTAAAAGGATTTTATCAAACACCTCATGTGCTGCTGTATGACGCTCTTCACCTTTGATTTCTCTTCACAATTATTAGATTTTTCTGTCACATTTATCCTGCATTGTTGGATTTCTGTGACTCTTGCACAGTGGGGGATTTTCCCTCCCTACAGCAGTTTGTATTCATGTTGTCATGGCTCCATATTCTGCTGTGGCGCTGTCATTCCTCTTCCGAATATGGGAAAGGCTCAGATCTCTGGGTGTACCTACTCTGTGGGAAGCACCTTATTCAAACACTGCTGTACCTTTTATGGAAGCTTACATGTTGTCGAGCTGGTTGTCATGCTGTTGATGTATTTTAAAAAAAGTAATGACAGTTTTACTTCATTACAGTCCTGCTTTGAGGAATCTCAGTTTGTTCTTCTAAGTCTGGAGTTTTCTTTTCATCCTGCCAGGTTTGCCCTTTAAGCTCAACATGCACTGTCCAGCGCTGTCAAACGAGAAGAAGCTCTCGTAGGTGGAGGAGGATTAGCTGCCCCGACTTCTCCTCCTCCTCCTCCTGGGATCAGCCATGACGGGGCCCAACTCCCCGAGCCGGACCGGCACCTCTCCAGCCAAGCTGAGCAGGCACGGCCGGTCCAAGAGCTCCAGCTCGCACTGCCTCCTCCGCTGCAGCCCCCAGGAGGAGTCCTCCGCCTCGCCCCCCAACAACAGCTCCAGGTCGGCCGGCGAGGAAGAGGAGAAGGACGGAGGAGTTCTTTTCTATGTCAACAGGACCGGCTTTCCCATCGAGAGCGTGACCTGGGAGAGGATGTGGTCCCACGTGGCCGCCGTGCACCCTGAAGGTCAGGAGATGGTGGACAGGATACGAAATGCTGCGTACCTTCCCAAGGTAAGCCAGCTGTGATCAGTTCATCCTGCAGTATTTGTCAACTCAACACAAACCAACTTACACAGGGGAGGAATATATTTGTCTGCTGATCGAAAACAAAATGAATGTTATTCTATTTGAACTGACCTCTGTTGATCTTGAAGATTGAATGAAGATTGTCTGTGTTCAGCATAGTTTTCTTCCCTGTCCTGAAGTATGTTGCAGGGCACACTGCATTTGGAGTGTGCTTGTCGTGTTACATACATAAAATACATGTCGAAAGAGGCAAGTGGGGAGATGTGGCAAGACTTAGATTAAGTATCACAAGAGTGTGTGATCATTTGGTTGAAGCCATGACATGAAAAATCAGCACAGCTGAATGTGGATGGTGTTCACACGACTGCAGCAATAATTTCATGGAGGTGTGTGCGGTTTAATGGACTCTTTATGAAAGGTCCTGCTGGTGCTCTTTTCCTCTTCAGTGCAACTTCTGTCTTAAATATTCTGTTTAAAAGCATTTAAAACAGAAAGTAGTAGAAGGTGCAGATGTTTGGCTTTCATTGATTTGTTTATCAGTAACAGTTGATTGATTAATTGACTACTTGTTAATACTCCAGACTAATTCAGTGTACTGAGGGCTCTAGAAGTACTTGATAATAATGATTTATTTAGCAGGTATATGTACCTGCAAACAAAGAGTGCGTGATAATCTGTTACTTGAAGACGTGCTCTCCTTTCTGGGTGTGTGCACACTCCTCTGAAATCAAGAAGAAAAATTGTGACCATGATTCGAGTCGGGGCGTCAGATTCTGCGTCTCCCAGTGGCAACTGGCAGCCTGTGGAGAAGTGTGTGTGTGAGAAAGAGAGTTCACAGTTATATCACTTAAGTGTTAATGTCGACCTGTTTTCACACTGTTTCACAAATACACACATTCTCAGGTGTACACTCACAGGCACGCACACATACACACACAAATGCATCACATTACCATGACAACAAGTGTGCTAAATTTGGGCATCATACCTGTCAAGTGACGTTAATTCTGCTTTTTGGATTTGTCACAGTGTGTGTGACTCACTGTGACTCCTGACTCTCACACAGGCCAGACACACACACACACACATTGACATGACTGCGGGTGAGAAAAAATACAGTGTAAAGACAGTTTGAAACTTTTCATGTTGTGCTTCAAGTGCAGAAACTCCTTACACTGCACAGATGTCACCTGTTGTAATAAATAACAATGTGCATGTTGGTTTTGGCCCCAAGTAAAAGTCATTTAAGTCTCTCAGGTAACAAAAGAACAACATAATTTGAACATCATGCAAATATCTTAAAAACAGAATAAAAGTAAATCTATAGTTGTTGTAATTGTGCATCAGAAGGCAGTGAAACACAATAAGATGTCTGACAGCAGTCCATGCTCATGATACATCTTCAGCCTCTTCTGCTGAGGCCCCTCAGCACAGCCCCAGATTCTTTTAAATCATTATCCGTCAGGGAATTAGATGAATGCTTGTTGTGTTTCAGGCCGTGTAAGAGGGAATCTGCTGGTTACTCAGCTCTGCTAATTGGCCATGTGGTCATTAGTGACCCGCTTGGCCGGCAGTGCCAAAATCCCAAACTGTTGTTCTGGACAGCATGACGACAGGAGGACGCACAAACAAACACAGAAACAACAGAGAGCCAGTACACACAGAATTCAGTCGTCTGCTCAGATCATTGTAGCTTGAGAATGAATTAATCAGTCCCTCGTGAATATCGTTGTAAAGTCTGATCCAACTGTAAAAACACTTGGAAATCTTTCAAGTGGGAATCTACAAGATGTCGCTGTAGGAGTGTGAAAATTATTTCAGGAAAGAGGCCAACAAACACCAAGAACAACAAAATGTAATCGTATTCCCAGAAACCATTGATACCTCTGATTCAACACCTTACCAATATGTTAAATTTAATTGGCAGCTAAGCTTTCAGTTAAACAGATAAAGTGACCTTTAATTATATGTGCTTTTATTTTCCAGTTTATGTTTTGTTCAGTGGAACTGGTACCTTGTTTCTCATTAAGTTAAAAATGTAAAAATGAGTTAAATGAAGTTGTTTCACTTTAAAACGCTTGCTGCTTTGCTGGGACTCTGCTGTGCATAATATGGTGGCTGTTGGTTTACATAGCAGCATTGTTGTATTGTTGATATGCAACCTGACTCTGGTGTGTGTGTGTGTGTAAGCAAGGTGTGAAAGCAGATGGTTACCACAGATACAGTCGCTGACCCAGATGGGTTAACTGTGTCTTTAGTGAGGGGGGGGGAGGAAAAACTCATAACAAGAAAGAAAGTTTATTTTTACAGCAGTTTTATTAAACATTTAACATGAATAAATACTAAAATAAATGAGATATTTATGGATGTATCACAGACAAATAAGACCAATAGTGAGAGTAACTCTGTCAGCCACCAGGTGACTTCAGATACAGATCAGAAAGTTCACGTCGGTCCTGCAGGTTGCTTTCCAAATGCAACATGTGGTTCGTTCAGGGAGACTTAACGCAGCATACGTCTGCGTTATCGTCAGCGTCCAGTGAGTCCGTGCTGCCGCTCTCCGTGCCCTCATTAATACAGTTGAAGTCTTGGCACAGAGACCAAATCCCTCTAATACAATCTGGGTGGTGGATAATCTCTGGATACCAACTGGACTACCTAAAATACTGCTAACGGGAAACAAAACTGGCTGGAACTTGTCTGAACAAAGAGCTCTGTCAAAGCTCTGTTAACAAACCCCTAAAACAGTCTTTAAATTCAGGAAACATTCATTCATTATAAAAGGAGTCCTTTATAAACATCGCTATAATTAGACTGAGGATTTCATCTGAATGTTTGGTCAGTATGTGCGGTCAGTAAAAGAAACAGGATCTAAAACTAAACTAGATAATGTCAACAAAGATCCTAGTTCTGTATTTGATGATAAAAAGTTTCATTGTAAGCTGTGATAGTAGGATTTTATTTCAGTTAGATAAGTTGGGTTAGTTTCTTCAGATGGTGTTAACAGGTTACATTTACAGTAGAAGCAGCTCAACAACAAACACCAACAAGACAAACTGTCTGTGGTGGCTTTTGTCATTTTGTTTAAATCAGAATACAAATGGTGTGTTTTGGATTGGACGTCGCGATGGATGCGTGCCAACAAGGATTAGTTTAGACAGATGTTCTCTGAGGCAGAGAATTACAGACTCCAGCAGTAATCTCCAAGAAGGTGTTCTTTAGTGTGATTACTGCACTACAGCTGAGTACTGCTGTCAGCACTGAAGAAGTGAACCACACAAACAGGCTGTCATCACATTTCATATGATCAAATAAAAAGGATGATTGCTCCAAACGAGTGTCATGTCAGCACAAACACAGAGGCTTTCCTCCCGATGTCCCGCTCTAAAGATATCTTTTCAGCATGAAATTCGATCTGTGTCTGCCCCCCTCTCTCCATCTTTCTCAGATTTTCTTTCCACTTTAAATGCACACAAAGCAAAAATGCTCTTCAGGTAATAGATACTGCAGTCCTTCCTCATCTCAGTGATTCTCATAGTGCTTTGATGATAACCCTGCACAGACCAACTATAATAATAAAAAATTATTTTAATATGTCTGCGATGTAAGTCCACTTGGTTTGACTTGTTCCTGCAGATATGCTGATAAATGGTCAGTGCCATGATTGAAAAGTTACTCCTGCTGCTTTTAAGGTCAAGTTAAACTTTGTGTGGATTTGCATTCATAAAAGGGATTAAATCTCTTACTTGTGTTCTACATCAGCCTCGAGCTCATTTTATTAGGCTCTGCTTACTCTTGTTGACTTTTTGTTTCTCTTTCTCCAACCTTCTTTGCCTCCCCTCCATTCCCCATTTCCTTCCAACAATTCAAAAAACAGGAAGGTCATAAGCAGCACTATAAGATCTCTTTTTCTTTCTCTGCTCGCTTTTTGTCGCTCTTTTTCTCTCAGCTGTTGTTTTTTGTCTCTGCTGTTGGCTCCTTGCTCAAGCTGGAGAAAAAATACAGAGCTGGAAGAAAAAGTGGACGAGATGATGAGGGAGGAGTGAAAACACATAAGAGAGAATGGAGAGGGACAAGAAGTGGTGGAGCGACAGGAGGAGAGAGATTAAAGTGAGGAGAAAACAAAAGGGAGGAGCTGAGATAACTATGAAGGAGAAGAAGAAAGTGTAGAGAAGGATGAAAGAAGAAGAAAACAGAACGGGGGGAGGGACATTCAATGGAGACATGAAATACCAGTTTAAACTGGGACTGTGAGGCGATGCTCCCCAGCTGAACTCTTCCTGCAGAGGAGGCTCGTCACGTAGTCTGAATGTGAAAGATGGTCACAACATCGACGTAATGCTGCCTCTCCACCAGACCTGCTCCAGGCAGCAGTAACAAGGCCACTGAAGAACTGCAGTTTATGTTAAATACCTCCTAAAGAGTAAGACGTTTGTCACGCTGTGTGTCAGGCGCTGTGCTTGTGTTGTGAATATTTTACAAAATGTATATCCATCATGCAAAGCACCTTACTCAAGGACACGCCAGAAGGTCAAATGGCTGTTGGTGGAAATGGACTCGAACTTACAAAGCACATTTCTAGTCTTCAGACCAGTCAGAGTGCTTTACAGCACTCTCCATTCACACACACAAACACACACTGACAGCAATGTGTTTCGGGGCCCATTAGCTTTGCCCAAGTATGTAAAAGTGGACGACCTGATCTACCTCCTGAGCCACAGCTGTGAACACAACGGCTCTGACTGACAGTCGTCTTTAGCAGAGAGAGGACGGGATGATAAAGGCGAGGGAACACCAGTCATCTCACTCCCTGACCCAGCAGAGAGCAGCTTTAGAGTGTGTGTGTAAGTGTGAGAGAGAGAGAGTGTGCCAACTGATGCAGCCATTCTATTACGCCTTAGTGGGGATTTCACTACATGAGAGATTATAGGGCAGTAAAACCTGCTATTTAGTGCTGTTGGCTGTCTGTCTGACTGGTTTATGGACTGGATGGCTGTTGACCGGCCTGATAACTAGAGGAGTGCCCAGCTCTCTGCTAATTTTACTCACTTAACGACTGACTGACAGGTTGCCTGGTTGTTCTTCAGTCTGGTGTGAATCTGCTGTTTAGATTAAATTAGCTATTTATGTGTCACTTATTGATTGTCTGATGTACTAACTGTCTAAATGCTGACCATGTTCTGAATAAACAGACTCCTGAATGTTAAAATAATTGTCTAAATGTGTCTTCTGCCACAAATATGTGTGTTGGGCGGTGCAAAAAAGAAAGAAGCTTCCTTTAGCCTACAGATGTTTTATTTGAGTAAGTAGGTCTAAGTAGATCACACACATTGAGTGTAACAGTAAGACTCAAACAGCTGAGCAAGAAACAAAACATAGTGTGTGTGTGTGTCAGGGCTCCTCCCGCATGTTTTCCTGTTGACTTCCTCCTCTGCTCTCTTGTTATGCTTTAAATAAACACTGAAGAAAAAACCCACAGGAAATGATAGGGCTGTTGCAGTAGTTTGCCTTTCCTGCACACACACACACACACACAGAGCTCTGTCTGTGTGTCAGAGGAAGTGTCGGTTTGACTCACCCTCTGCTGGTCTGGTCACGTCCTTTCATGAAGCCTCATCTGTGACCTCCGTTTCCTCCCTGAAACGCTCCTCGTCGAGGTGAAAAGCTTGCAGAAACATCTGTGTGGTTTTCCTTTTCACCACAGGCCTCTCTGTCGGCTCAGCAGTGTGAGTGGATGCACACCACATAACCCCCACACTCATAACACGCCTGTGTTATGTGGCATCCATCTCTTCATCATGTTATGTCCTGTGGCTGCCCGCTGTCAGCTGTCTAATACAGATTAAATACTTATGGTTTGTTTCTCTGTGGGTTTTTCTTTTTGCAGTCGTGTTGTATGTATGTAGCAGGTGACAGCAGAGATGGCTGTTTCATTGTCCAGACAAGAACACTTTGATGGTGCATGAGAGATGACCTGCAGCTGTTGATATTTAAAGATACTGTTGGAGCAGTTCACTGAGTTTATCATGTGTTTTACTTACATTAAGGTTCTTGTTTTCATTAAAGTAGTTTATAGGAAACCCCCCATGTTTCCCATTTGCTGTTTGTCATGTGTGTTAAAGGATGTGTCTTGTTCAGACGGGCAGCAAAAACAGTTCAACCACACAGACACACAACTTTCAATTTTCATTCTGGACTTACTGTTAGTGTGGTAAAATTATACTCCCTATGTTGTTATTATACTCCCTTTATTTTAAGTAAAGAGCTCAAACAGGATTGTTGTAGTTTCTGAACTAGAGGAAAAGACTGAGTTCTTCAGAAAGCTGTTAACAGTGATCTCTGGAAAGAGTGAAGAAGTGACATGTTCTGCTGTCATTACTGGATAAATGAACTTAGCACTGCAGCTTGAAATGAACGTTCTTTAATATGAAAGTCAGATAAATAGTTGACAAGCAAAGACAGAGTAAATGTATTCCAGCAGTGAGTGCAGAGCCGTAATGAGTCACGGGACATTGAGAAGGCAGACTTTTAAAGATGGTGGGAGGTGATGTTGGGGTTCTGAATGTTACCACATGTCCCATTATCTGAAAATGATGTGTAAAATCTCTCTGTGTCTTTATTCCTTCAGCATGCTGTTCCCTCGGTGCCGACCTTCAAACCGTCCATGTCGGTCCCAGACTGGCTGGTGGCCATCCAGAACTACATGAAGGCTCTGCAGTATCCTTTCACACAACACGACACATGGCACACACACATGTTGCCATGACAACAGGTGTCATAATGAAAGGTACACCTGTCAGGTGAAGTTTGTGTAAGTTAGTGTCTCATTTCCATGCTTTAAATTATCGAGACAGCGTCGTGACATCTGGTGTTGACCCTGACGTTTGTATCAGATACAACCACACAGGAACCCAGTTCTTTGAAATCAAGAAGAGCCGTCCACTGTGTGGGTAAGTGCACCACAGCTTTCACAAGATCTTTCTTTCTTCATCCTCCTCTCACTCTTATTCCCTTCTATTGTCACGTATCTGTCGTTCTTCTCTTCCTGTTCCTCCTCTAACTGTTCTCCTCACCCCTGCTGCTCCTATTATCATTTTCTGTTGCACCGCTTCTCCTCCTCCTCTTCCTCCTCCTTCACCTCTGTCCTTTTCCTCCTGCCTCCCCGTCTCACTTCCTTATCCTTCCTCCTCCTCTCATCCATCTCCTCCTCCTCTTCCTCCTCCTTCACCTCCTTTTCCTTCTGCTTCCCACTCGCTTCCTTATCCTTCCTCCTCCTCTCACCCATCTCTTCCTCCTCTTCCTCCAGGTTAATGGAGACTGCGAGAGAGATGATCAGGGAGTCTTTGCCAATCAAGTGTCTGGAAGCCGTCATCTTAGGGATGTATCCTTTCACACACACACACACACACCACACGCACACTGGGCCAAGAGGTTATTTTGTTATCTGCGGGTGAAATCAATGAGACATGCTGCTCTAATGTCCTAATGCCCCCCCACCACCGCTGCCACCCTTTCCAGCTCATACTGAAGCGTGTTGCTTGGCAACAAGCCCTCTTCAAAGTTAACCCCCCACCACACACACACTCACAAGCTTAGCATCATCCAGCAGAGCTTAAATTATAAAGCAGCAGTCTAGTTTTTACGACAACACTTAATATCCAGAAAATGTGCAGTTGTGTAGCAGCAGATTTGGTCAGCGTCACTTTAACATTGGAAACTGGACTGATTATTCACTGTTGGACAGATACAAATCCTCCGGTGCGACTACAGCGGCCCATTTAGCAAATCACTGGTTGCTTTTAGTCATCATGTCTTGATATGGATCCGCTGTGCAAAACATCTGTTGAAGTCAGCCCTCGATCTTTAGTCCTTGATGTTTTTAAAGCTCTGTTATCTGTCTGTGGTTGTGAATGTTCAGAAACGTAGTCGTACGTGACAACCTACAAATGCGTCTGTTGTCACGTTGTGTGTCTTTTATGTCGCCAAGATCCTGATGATTATAAATGCTGAGCTCAGAGCTGGACAGTGTCCTTGTTTGTAATGTTGACTGTTAATTCAGCCTCATTCAGCCTGTAAATCTTTGTGGATCAGAGAAGTGCCGGAGTGAAAATCGTTTCTGTGCTTGTGATGAGCATTAACCAGTGTATATAACATTACGTATAAACTATATATAGAGATAAAATAAAAATAAATAAGGAATTGTCTCATGGTTTGTGATGACTAATTGGCTAAATGTTACCTAAATGGATTTTATACTGTTTCCACATGCAGAAAATCTTCTTTGTAGTCAGAAGGTGAGTGAATGTAAACAGAAGGATGTACAGGAGGAGATTTGGTGAAACAGTTTTAGGACTCTTGCGTGTCGCCACACGAGAGATGTGTCTGTTGCTGTGAACGGATGGTCCAGTTTCACATGTGCTAGTTTCACTGTGGCTCCTCTCCAGGGCTGTCAGGGTGACAGCTGACAGTGACTTTAATTGAGACTGGCTTTAGCCCACAGATGAAAGGAGGAGAGAAATAGAGAAAGTGGCAAGAGCTCAACAGAAAAATAACACAGGGGTGCAGGAAAGAGGATACACAGAGGCCAGAGGGAGCGAGAGAAGGGAGTGAAAAAGTAGACGAGACAACCCATCAGTGGTTTTCTGTTGCTCTGTGCCCTTTAAACAACCTCACTGTCACAGTCATATCAGCCAGGGACAGTGTGTGTTTGTGCAGTGTCACCTTTCACTGGGCCCTGAGATCACCACACACCCCCTCCCCCTGAAAAAAAGGAGTCAAGGCCCCAGCGAGAATTGAACTCGCGACCCCTGGTTTACAAGACCAGTGCTCTAACCACTGAGCTATGAGGCCTCACCTGTGTGTGCAGGTGAATGACCAGTCTTTTAAGTGTTACTGAGGGCAGGACACACCCTGCTGACGTACCAGCCATTGTTCAGATGAGGTGATAGCTGCCTAACCAGTTGACTGCTGGTGACTTCATGTTTGCATACTCTGCTCTGAGCTGCAGAGTCACTTTAATACATTCAAGTATGAAATACCACCTGTTGAGACCCAGTGTAAATGAAAACTATAATATATTACTCTTAATTAGATTTGTAGTCACCATGTTATTTTTTCATCTTGTTGGCAACTTGTTCTCGATGCTCAGATCAAAACACTTTTCAACACTTCACGATAAAGAGTTTGGCATTGTGAGGAGAAGATGGGAGTATTTGTAGGAACTCAGGACAGAAGAGCAACGGGGAGAGAGGGATGAATCGCAGCTGTTGTTGTAGCTCGTGGCAGTTGGAGCTGTCTGTCTTTCTGTACGTGTCTCTCTCTCTGCCGCTGGTTCCTCTCCTTCCCTGTTAGCACTGATCTGAATTCTCTCCAGGATATTCGGGGGTTTATCCTGGGTCGCTCCAGCTCTTTGTGCGGGTGTGTGCGCTCGACTCCGTGTCTCATTGTATTAAATCACAGACGAGAAAAACACTAGAGCAGCCTTGAGTTGAATAATAATCAGAGAGCAAAGTCATTTCTAAACAACTTTTCAGAAACAAGATGACAAAGTGCCACAGAGTGAAGTCAAGCTCATAGATGAAGACTCTGTCATGATAGGATATCATCTGCAGGATGTTTAGATGCTCCAAATACACCCAGTTACAGAAAATCTCATTCCCAAAAACAGGAATTTGCTCTCAGTTAGCCACAGAAGTGCTGGTGAGGATAGTGGCTCGTTTTGGGGACGTTGGTCTCATTCTCAGAGAATTTGATGAGGAAGAAAACGAGGAAGGCACATGACTAGTTTAAAAAGGTGGCATACATAAAGGGGATTTTATGCCTCTTCTAGTATTTTCTTATCTGTAATCTTGCCGCTTTGAAATTCAGCAAAGGGAGGAAATGTAGAGAGAAACTCCAGGAAGAGAGGAGAGAGGCTGTGAGAGAGAAAGAGATGGTGATATAAGGATGGAAAAATGGAGGACAGAGAGAGTGAATTTAAAAATCCACTGGATTAGCTCTGCATTATATTCACAAAAAAGGGTTCTTATTTTCCTCTGACTCTTAAAATCAGAGAGATGAAACATTTCATTTGAATTTCGTGCAGATTAAAGCCGTCTGCTGTCAGGACGAACTGTCACTTTGCAACCATCGACTCCAATTTGGTTTACAGTAAGATACACTGATGGAAGAAAGAGGGAGAGGTGACGTCGTACTCATTGGCTGTGTTGTAATTGTCAGCTCTCTCATAGTGGTTTCCACGGTAACCAAGAGGGGGAGTCAGGGAGAGAGAGCTACTGTTAGCAGCATCACATGTCCTCCATCACAGGAAGTGTGTTTGTGTAAAGAATCATTCACTGGAGAGGAACAACAGGACGTGTTGTGTGTCTGCAGACTTGGTGTACATTCTTCGTATTTCTGTTACTGTTATAAACTACACACACACACACAGCTCTGGAGTCAGCTGTAGGTGGAGGTCAGCCTCAAGTTCCTGTCAAACCCAAACATTTAATCATTATTTACAGCAGTCAGACCTCTCACAACATCAGCTAATGTGTGAGTTTGTACATTTTCTTGCCTCTCACAGTAGAACTCATCTTTTCACAGCAGCAAGATTACACAATAAGCTTCCTTTACATATCAGTATTAGAGGTACTCAATACGTTTTTATGCCAGAAAGACCATGAAACATATACATACAGTAAATTTATTGTTATTTTGCTAAGGCAGTCATCCAGACTGAATACCTGCAGACTCACATACATGATGATATAGACTAATGATTAGACAGTCGGAACAAAAAAAAATTTTTAAAAATGTTGAAGGCATCAGTAGAACTTATACAGTTTGTTCATGTTTACTTGTTGTAGTGATAGTCAGTGGGTTATGGTTTTGTAATGTAATGCAGGTGACAGGTTGGTCAGAGGTCAGGCTGCTGGATGTTACAAGCATTTACATTTAGTTATTTAGACAGCTCACAGATTGTCTTTATGAGAAAGAATTTAGGACACTTCCACACTGTGGAGGTTTGGTGGTTTCCTCATTAAGTAGGCCAGTCCAACCTGTTCAGTTCATGTTGATCCTGCCTGTGTGTGATGAGTGGTGTAGCTGTGTTGATGGTCCTCTGTGAATATTTAATGAAAACACAGCAGGCTGCTGAGGTGACGGACAGGCACCCTGGCCAATGGCAGGCCTCCCAGGACAGAACAGAGCAGATGGTGGGCTGCTGGCCGGCAAAGATACTGTCCAGATCTGTGTGTGTGTGTGTGTGTGTGTGTGTGTGTGTGTGTGTGTGTGTGTGTGTGTGTGTGTGTGTGTGTGT
>JBAJHX010000031.1:19089357-19100729 GCA_037176925.1 Amniataba percoides | reverse complement strand
CCACACACACACGCTCTGCACCAGAATTAGCGACATTCCCGGTGTCGCCTTCTGATGACACCACGACGACCTTTTCTTATGAGGGGCTCCAGCAGGATAAACCATCTAATTACTCAGACGTGTGTGTGTTTAAAAAAAAAAATGGTGACACAAAAAGGAGGAATTTCCATTTAATCTTTTCCAATCATCTAAAATCAAATAATCCCCTCCATCAAAGACCTGGAACCTCTTATTAGATCATTTGAGACGATGAGTCATAAAAACTCAAAATGTAATTGCGCTGTAAAAATTTTGAAATCTGCAGGTGTGATTTTACCAAGCTGATATTTACATCAGTGTGTTTACTACCAGCTGATTTAGCTCTGAGCATGTGAACACCTAAAATGAAACAAAAACAAAACATCCACACAGTCCAAACAGTCCAGCTCTGATTCAGGTTCACACGTGATCGAACTCTGAAAGGTCGTTTTCCAGATGAAGAGATGAGGAGAACAGTTTGTCAGTTTACAGTAAACACTCATCATGGTGAGTTTCACTGGGGAAACCTCTGAAACCTCACAAATGAAGGACATCACTTAGATGTCTCATTAAGTAGAGGAAGGTCATTAGCATGTGGCGTGCGGTCGACCACTGCGCCACCTGGTGTTCAGTCGTGGAAATCTAACAGAAAGGAGCCGCTGGTCTGCACCAAACAGAGAAGAGTTAAAGGTCCAGTTTTGTGTCATATTTTGTGCCATAGTTTAGGTTCTTTCGTGCTTTGAGTTGTGCTTTATTTACAAATCTGTCACGTGTTCTTGCGTCTGGTTTGCAAATGTTTCTGTCGCCACGGTGACAGCGCTGGCTGACTAATGGTCGCCTGTACGTCGCAGGTTCAAAGCCCCGCACAGCCAGCAGACCTGTCATCAGTATTTAAGTGCCCTCGAGCCGAACTCTAAAACTCGATCCTCCGCCTGCTGGAGACACGTGATATTTTAATGCTGTTCACTGAGGAGGTGAAGCCATCTCAGACCTGTTGGTACACTCAGATTCTTCTTCTTAAATTGACGCTCACACAGAGAGCTGCGGATAAAAGTTCAAACTCAAATAAAAGTCAAATGAGACGTGGACTGTGAGAGTCTCCTCATCAGTGCAGATCTGCTTCTTCTCCCTTCAGGGTTCAGAGTGAATCACCTCATCAGCTCAGAGAAACAGTGGAAACGATCAGAACTGCACATCAGCGCTCGAAACCACTCGAACATGGTGCTTAAAAAGCTATTACTGTTATCAGCAGAGCCCTCGCACACTTAACAACATGTTCCCACTTCAGGCCGACTCCAGCAGAGACGCTGTAATTAGCTGCTGCTGGTTTAAACAGCATCAGCAGCAACAGGCTTATTTTAGCTGCACGAGCAGAGGCCTGTTATCAGAGCTGCTACACACAAACACAAAACTACACAAAGTTAAAAAAGATGTGAAAATATAACATTCATCATGAAATATATTCAGCAACATTCAAATAGAGTTTAAAGTACAACACTGTGACCTTTGCTTTGCTGTGAGAGGAGAATAAAAGGTTCAAGAAAAGAAAGTAAAGAAACAAGATGACAAGAGGAGAGTAAAGAGACGGGAAAGAAAAAAGCGAGAAACAGAAGAGGTGACGTGAGAGAAGAGGGTGAAAGAAGAGGGGAGGAGAGAGGAAAGTGTGAAAGACAAGAGGAGGAGATGTGTTGGAAAAATGAAAACAGTGGAGAGGAAAAAATGGCCTGGCAGAGGACAGAAGGAAAAGATGGGAGGAGAAATAAAAACGACTCCAGACTGACTTTAACAAACATGAGTTGTGAAGAGAAGAAGCAGACAAAGAGCTGAGGAGGAAATCTGATGACTTTCTGACTTTTACAAATGAACCAAATCTCTCATTTTCCATTTCCTTCATGTCTTTCATTTAAAGTTGCACAGCAGAAATCTGCAGTAAGGTTTTTATTTCCCTTCACCACTTTAAATGTTTGCCAACGAGTTTCACTGCACAAATCTTCAGACTGGAAACGGTTCCTGCCAGATAAAACATTTACAAGCCTCGAAGCTTCTCCTCCAATTCGCCTGAAATAAAAATCCTTCAAGGTTGAAATCTTCAGAAAAGTGATCTCTCCCTTTAAACTCCACAGCACAAGAAAGCCAGAAATTCTAGTTTTTTGCCTCTTTTTGAGAAAGCTGAAACGGTTAATAAGGTCGTCAGCAGAAAAATAACCATCTGTAAAAGCTGGAAGACTGAAAGTTCATTGGTCTCAGCTTCTCAAATGTAAATGTGTTTTCCTTTAATAGATTATCTTGGTCTTATGTTTTAGAAATGTTTGTTTCACCGTTAGTCTGAAAACAGAAGCATGTTAAACCTGAGATATAACAGAAGCTGATGGGGTTAATCCATGAACAATGAAAACACATGCAGATCAACTGTTAATGAAACCTGGGGAGGTCTGTCCTGTTTTATTGTACAGTTTTTCTGTCTCTTGTCATGGTTGCTGGTTGATCTGACTGTTTGTCTGCTCTTCATCAGGCCGGCCTCGGTGGAGAGGAAACCTCCGGAGCTCAGCACTCTCAACGACGGCTACCAGATCCGCATCTGATCCCTGATTCACCTCCCACATCATCCCAAATCTGAGCAGAGCCTCCACCTGCCACCGATGTTTTTAGGAGGCAACGCTGAACACACAAAAATATTTTACAAGAGCTTGAACAAGAAGTTCCAAGAAACTGAGGCAAAAAATGAATTTGAACACTTCACGACAGACACTGTTTACCTGCAGCAGCAAAGAATCTGACAGCAGCCTCGTCATCACGACAGTTTTCACTCATAAAGCCAAAGTGCTCATCAATCCATTTCTACCCTGTTTTCAACATTTCAATCAACTCGAGCGAGAAATTACAGGGAGAGAGCCGCCGTGTCCGGACAGCAGAGTCACAGTCGAGTGTTTCCTGTGGTTCAGAGAGACGCTCGGCCATGATGGAAGAGTCACAACAAAAAAACTTCTATTTGCACAAACACGAAGAACAATTCATTTCTTGGTGGATTTGGCTCGTTATTGTCTCAAATGGTCATCAGGCCTCTTCTACAGCACAACATCTCTACAGAGGACGGAGGCAGTTCATGTCTGATCAAAAGAGGAGCGACGACTCTTCAGGTTTTCGTTGTTTGACGGCGCTCAGAGGCTGCAGGGACGAGGCAGGTGTAGCTGCTGGTTCCCTCTTTATTCAACTTTTAAAGAAAAAGACCACCTCCACCTGAACCACGAGGCTGTTTAAAAAACGACAACTAAGTCGACTTTCACACAGATTCTATTGATCAGAGTGGACGAGTCCGGAATAAAGAGAGGACGCTCAATAAAAGTATGCAGGGGAATCAAAGAGGCCGAGTCGATAGAGGAGAGGAAGAGGGAGGATAAAAGAGAGGAAGAAGAAGAGGAAGAGAGGGGCTGTAAATGAGAAGAGAGGGAGTGAAGCAGAGAGGATTCACTGCAGACGAAGAGAGAGGGATCATTAGAGCACTGCGGCAAACCCCCCCCCCCCCCCGTTCTCCTCTTCCTCTGCCCTCTGTTGACACATAACTGAATACATTACAGCTCCGCCTCCACCGAGCTGTCTGACTGAAGGAGAAGTTAGCTGTCAGATGAAGACTGATGTGTCACTGATGCCGAGATAAAAGAGCATATTTGGATTTCCCAGTGTCGCTCATTGAAATCGGACGCCGTTATTTATTTAAACTGATCCTTATTTATTGTGTAACTGAAGGAAACATCAGGTTTAGCTGCGGGATGTTTTCACAAACAGTCGAGATCTGCAGAGACGTCACAACTTGATTAAAAGGAATGAGAACAATTTTTTTAAAAAGAAAATTCTGTTTTAAAGAATTAGGTTTGTTTATTTTTATTTACTTTCACGTTGTGTCCACACTACACCTGGGATGAAGCACCACGAGAAGAAATGGTTTCATTTTAAAGGGTTTCAAAACAAAACGTTTGGAAACACTGATCGGATCCAGTGTTTTTTGGAGTAAGTAAAGGATTCACTATGACACAAGAAGAAATATTAGAGAAATTACACTTGTCTTTCTCATCCCTTTAATCAAGTTGTGGTTTCTCAGATTTAAAGAAAACTGGTCTCAACAGTCATTTTAATAAATACATTTATCAGCCACAATACATCAAATACTGATATAAACTGTCAACCAATGAGAAGATAAATACTCTGAATACTTTAACATCTCACAGCAAATTTCAGTCTGTAGTATTTTTTTTTTAAAAAAAGGCGAGTGGACTTTCAGACGGTGAAGTTTTCGCCCCCTCATGTTTTGTTCTGTTGTCCAGCTGCCTTCTGCCTCCACAGCTGGAAAATAAAATGGTTGAGCTGGTCCGGGATCAGCTGCAGCCGAACAAACAGATGTCGGCGGCTGAATGAGCGCGCCGTCACAAAGGGCCTCATTCAGGACGGCTTTCTGTGGCGCTGTCGGGACCGTCCGAGTGACGCTCGCCGTTAAACACTCGTGATTCAGAGCCAAACGACTGCTCTGCTTTGTGTTCGACAACCTAAAAGTGTTAATCCAGTTTTATCCAGTCGGTCACGTCGTCGGTTCTTTGCAGGAGATGGATCTGAATCGTCTCCTCGCTGCGTGAAGCTTCGGTACAAAGTGACCTATCAGAGTCCGTCCAGTACTGTACGTATGATGCTCGTGATGCATCGTGAGGAGTCTCCAAAAATCAAATCAAAACATGTTTTTTTTGTTTTTTTTTTTGTTTGGATTCTCCTGTCGAGGCCTTTGATGAATCACAGCCGAGAAGCTTGAATTCTCACACACACGCAGAACAAATCCAGCCTCACATTCACATCTGATTTCAAGATAAAATGCTTGAAGTGACGGCAGAGAGCATCACATATCACAGCTGATGAATCAGTGCTCAGCTTTTCATCGCACGATACAGAAACATGAGATCAACACGTGTTGTTGGACAGAAAGTGTTTGTCCATCTAAATCCACTCATTCATGTTTGTTTCATCCACAGAATGTACTGTCCAGTTTTCAGCCTTTAGAGGACTAAAAAGTCAGTCTGAATGAAGAAAAGATGTTTAAGTACAAAACTGCTGCTCTGATCAAAGGATTAAGAGGATAGATGCCTTGCTCAAGAGCACATAATCAACTTTAAGACATGTTCTCTAAATGTTTGGTCACTAGAAAAATGTTTCCCCGAATGAAGTGCAAAGATTATCGTTGTTCAGTTAAGCTGCTCCAGGCAAGTTTGGATATTCAGAAATCAAAAGTAGATGTAAACTTGTTGCCAAAAGTTTTCACCGTATTTTACTGATAATTGTGTTAAATGTGTCGACAAAGGGAAAGAAGACTGTGAGCAAACGTGGAGTCAAAATAAGAATTTAACTCTTTAAATGACACTTCTCTGCAGACACTTTGTATTTTCACTGATGCAGCCTGGAGCATCTTTAACTTCATATCTAAAGCAGCGAAGACGATCGTATAAGCTTGTAAAAATGTAGGGAAACGCGAGCAGCCTCCTCTTGCTTCTGTTGTTGTTTTGGCCCCATCGATCATCAGCGGGAGGATTTTGATTGTTTTGTCACTTTTCTTTGAATGTTTCACGTCCTCTCGCTCACAGAACGAGTGCGTTTTACCACCAACTGCAAAAACTACCAACATTTCATCTTAGCTTTTTGTTTTCACAACAAGCTATGCACACGCTGCGTTAAAGGGCAAAAAAAATTTAATTAAAATCGTAGTCTTCCACAATTCAACCGGTGGAGGAGGAAGGTGTTTGTGGCTCGATCTACACAAAAACAAATCCCATTTCAAAGCACCTGTACAGAAAAGGAAACCTGCAGTAAACTTTCTGAGTGTAGATCCAGCCGGAGCCAACGCCACTGATTCAAGGTGCTGAGAGCAGAATATTTTTACAGAAACATCAGCAGAGAGATCAACACAAAAACAACCAGCTTCGTATTGGAGGTCGAAGAAGCACAACGCCGCTTCGCTTTTTGAGTGTTCAAAACTTTCACGCCGGTTTGTTTGTGGACGATGAATCTACGAGTTCGATTTTCAGGAACATTTTCTGACTGACGTTCACGTAGTTTTGTTTGAACTCTTCAAACGGAGATTCAACAGTAACCGAGGACGCTGAAGTTCACCGACTTCCCTCGATGACCCCGAACACTTTTAGAGAATTAAACTGCAGTTTGGGGGATTTTGCCAACAACAGTGACAAACTACCTGACAGCCCGGCGAGGACTCACAAACAGCGACGCGTTAAAGTGCGTCACGAAAAACCTCGAAACTCGATGTAGCGACTGAAATCTGTTTTTACGTCGGTTTGCTAAAAAGACTTTTGACAGTTTATCTTGAATGTTTTCTGTTTTTGTTGTTTTTTGGTTTTTTTACATTTGATGTTTTACTTTGAAGCGGTTTTATTGAGACGTTTGATTCATTGATTGTGATCATTTTGAATGAAAAGAAGAAGACCTCTGTTTGTAGCAGGTGTTCTTTTTTTTTACGGCCTTTGATTCGTTTCCAAAGTGCTGAAACAAACATTTCTCCTTTAACGCAAATCTGACGACACAAAGAGCTCGAATCTTTGCTTCGGTTCAGCAGCGACGACCTAAAATAACCCCAGGCAGTTCAATCCAAACGTTTCATTTGATAAAGAAATCTAAAATGTTTGCTGTACAAATAAAAGCTTTATATTTAATCGTGCAGCTGCTGAATTGATAAGAAATTATTTTTCCAAATTCAGAGCGACACATCTGGACAGTGTTTGAAATAAAAAGTATTTAATGGACATGAAACGTCCGTGTGAAGCTTCCAGTGCCTCAGAGTTTAATCTGATCAGATTATCTTTATTTCATCTGACTTTGTGTCTTTGGTGCGTTTGGAGGATTTACTTTGTGCAAAAAAACAAAAAGGAGAAGTTACTGACTGTCCGAGCTTTTTGTTAAAGGTTTCCTTCAGCTTTTCTTTGTTTTGTCGCCCTCCTGTTTGCCTGAAACGTTTCTCGTTACGAACTTCTGAAAGCAGACGGAGCTGATCTGATCTGTGAACGAAGACACACTCGAGTGTGACGAGTGTGTGTGTGTGAGAACCGTAAAACCACTGTAAGTATTCAGCCAGCAGATCAAACACAGCTCACTGGTTTTATTTTAACGTGGAAACACCACAAAGAGCCCGAAAAGCTCAAACACACACTCACACACACCCGTATTATCATTTTTCTTATTTCTGGGTGCCGTTGAGTCCGTCCTGGTTCCCGTGTGAGGATTGCTGTGGTTTTTATTCCTGTGGAGATCAATAGTTTGAGCAGATGTGACCCCTCTTCAATCTGATTATTGTAACTTTCCTACTGTTCATCGACGGCCTGACAGCCATTTTTATCGACGACTGTAGCAGCATGTGACCTTTTAATAAATTATCTATGTTTTTAACTTCGCTCTTATTGACTCGTGATTGATTGTGATTGATGACTGATCAGATGGAAGATAAATGACGTCACATTACAGGTGATCAGACTTTCATCTTTCATTTAAATTAGCCACTTGCACATTAGAGCGTCAAACATTAAAGTGACAGGACTCATAATATTGACTGATTTTAGCTGATCACAGATGTATCGGTTCAGGTATTGAGAAGAAAAAAGAAATCGAGGCACAGAAAGAAACAATCATTTGACTGTTATTGCAGCGTTTGTCCATCAGAGAGCGCTGACATTTTACAATCCTTTTAGTTCGCATTGGTGACACAAACTTATACAAACAGATTTAAAGACTTTAAATTAAGTTTTTAAGTAAGTTTAAGTAAGTTTTTTTTCTTAAACTTACAAATTACTGATATTGGCCTCAAAAGAAGCTGTTTATATTTCTCTAAACAACAGAGCAGCGACTTAAAGGCATCAATAATGTAAAATTAACTATTTGTCGTGAGTATTAATAAAGAGTGATAATATAACTCACTAATAAAATGTATTTACTATTATTACTATTATAAATGTTTTATTTATTGTGCAATGCTGTTTTTATTTATGAGAGTTTGTGCACAGTACAGTATTCAAAAAATCATAAAATATTACATCATAACTGCGCGTAAAGCTGAATTTATAAACAGATTTAATGCGAAAAGAAGATTTTAGTATTTGCAGGCTGACGAGTTCGTCTGTTGGCTGCTGATTTTTTTATTTCACATCAAACGTGACAAACAAAATCCCTCCATCGTCAGGACGCAGAGTTCAGACAGGTGAAAAATGCAAACGAACATCCAGGTAAAGAAGAAACGTTAAAGATCAACGAAGCCTCCTGAAACGAGAAGAGAAACACGAGGAGGAAACTACGATTTGAATAATGTCCCTTTTTAGATGACAGCCCAAAGTAGAGGCCGGCTTCTGATAAAATAATCTGCTTATGTTCCTCTGCAGATGAGTGTGTGTGTGTGTGTGTGTGTGTGAGCACATGGAGGCTGCAGATTTATAGAAATAATCCTTCATTTCTCATCTGTGCAGCAGTTTAGGGATTGGAAAGCAAAAAGGATTGTGGGGGGCCTCACCTCCCTCTGTGTGTGTGTGTGTGTGTGTGATGATGTAAGGTTTATAGTGTGTGTGTGTGTGTGTGTTTCTTTGTTGTGATCGTAAAGCTGTTGAGAGTCGAGGTGAGACATCAAACGCAGAGTGATGGTTTCTCCTTTGCGATTAGAATTCATCGTAAACGTCACACCTGCGACACAAAAACTCAATTTCTGAGTTTAATCTGCTCAGCTTCAAACATCAGCAACAGCTGAGGGATAAAAACAAAAACAAAAAAAATCAGTGATGTCATGACATGTAGCCACGCCCAGCAGTGACGTCATGGAGTCCTGGAGCACACCTGTGAGTCACTGCTGCAGGTGAATCTGGCGTCTCTTTAAACGTCGATATTAAATAACATTAAAAATGTCCAGATTGGTTGATTTCCTCCACATGAAAAAACTCCAATTAGTTTCTGTTATTCGGATTTATTTTATATTTTTAAAAACTGCGACATCCAGCTGAGAAGAAGAAATGAGGCAACCTGGAGTTTTTTTTTTTCACGAAGCCGGATTAAAGGAAAATCTGGATTATTCCGGTAAATTTGGCTACTTTGAAACAGAGTTCGTGGTTTATTTCAATGTGCACTGAGTAACCATGGTAACTTTTATACTGCAGAACTAGCCTGCTCCGGGGAAGCTAAGTTAACTGTCAGATTTAGCTTAGGTTTGTGTCACAGAATGTCCGACGGGCAGAAACAGAGTCCTGAAACAAATTTCCGCCTGGTAGATTTCATAGCTTGTAAAAATAAAAAATAGAAAAACTTTAACTTTTTCCACAATGAATCAGTCAGTGAAAGCTCAGTTATGTGGAACAATTCACACATAAACTGCAACTAAGTGCTTAAAATTTAATTTAATAAGAATGAACGTGGTTGATTAAAAAAAAAACATATGAGAAAAAAAATACAATTCATAATAAATAATGAGTTGGAAATATCGTGGTTTGACTTTTGCAGCTTTTATATGCAAACATATTTAAATATATATCTCAGACATTTCACTAGTTTATGCTGCATACATTTACCTCAGTGTACAGAGGAAGATTTCACTGACCTGTTTTTGTAATGTAATGTCTCCTCCACAATTAAACTAAAAAGGAAAACTAATAACAAGAATAAAGATGTGCTCATAAAAAACAACTATATATATTGTACAATTTTAATGAATGTTTACATGAAGTCAAAACTACAGACTGAACTGCAGCTGTGTGACATTTAAAGACATTGGAGTTATGTGGTTTCCTAGATTGTTCCATATAATTATTTTAAGTATAAGTCTAATAACACTACTGTTAAAATATTCACTCTCTGTGGTGATTTGAATGCACATTTATTAATAAATTGACAGCAGCACATTTCACACAGAGACAATTCAACATGCTTTAAATGGAAAGAAAAAAGTAATAAGATGAAAGTGAAATAAACGTAGCATGAAACAAAAGCATCAGGCGTGAATAACTTTAGTTTTTTTAAATTTCCCTCCACAGTTAATCCACCAATATTGAAACGAAACTTTAACATGAAAAAAACTTTAATGACATTAATGTTTTTGCATGTTTTCTCTCCTCTTTTATCCTCACTGACTCACACAGACAGACTCTGCTGCCATCTAGTGGTCAAAACAACAAACAACAACGATTCTTCAGGGTTTTTTTAATGAAGCTGAGAATTTTCAGGGGTGTGAAAGCAATTTAGCAGAGGTGGACAAAATAATAGAAAGAGCACCAGAACTCACACTTACTGTAATATGTAACTATAACAATAAGAACCACCTCATTTTATTCTTCACATGATAATGACTGAACGCTCTCCATCTGTTGCTGTTAAAATCACAGGAAAAATGCTGATAACTTAAAACCTTAAAAATGTAGTTTTTCCTATGAAATGTTGTTTCTTCTGACATTTATAGTGTTGATGAGATAAATAAACTTTAGGTGTGTTTCTGTCACTTTTTATCTTTACAATTCATGAATATCAAACATTTACTTAAGATGAAAATCAGCTTTTCTCCTGAGACGTCCATCACAGTTTGGTCCAAAGTGACAAGTTTTGTTTTGTTTGTCTAAGATCACATATCTTTAAGTATTAAAGATGAGTATCGGCTTCTCCTCTCTGTTGTCTGCTTCATTTTCAACATTTGTTTGAAGGAAAATAGGAGTTTTTCTCTGTGGACAGGGACGATGGCTTTGTTGAGATCCAGCCGAGAGTCCTGCTGCAGTGCAGAATGAAGAGCTGAATACCAACGAGTCTGTTCACGTTGGGAGGTGCAAGGTAAAAAGTGCAACCATCTGTCACCATCACACACACACACACACACACACACTGAAGTGGCTTAAGATGCTGAATCTGTTTCATTCAGATGTGAAAAATAGAAAACCTTCTGAGACCAACAGGAAAAAAAAATAGAAAAGAATATATAACCACACCTGTTTGTAACTCGGTGTAAAAACAGCAGCTTTCTGTGAAAATCTGAGAGAAAACATTTCTGTCCCATCAGACCGGAGACCACAAACAGCTTTTTCTCCAAAGACAAATGAACTCGAGCAAAAAAAACTGTCAGTAGTGAAAATAAATGAAAAATAAAATTAAGTATGTATGTATTTATGTGTGTATGTGTGTATGTATGTATGTATTTATGTGTGTATGTCTGTGTGTATGTATGTATGTGTGTGTATGTCTGTATGCATGTGTGTATGTGTGTATGTATGTGCGTGTGTATGTTTGTATGTATATATGTATGTGTGTATGTATGTATGTGTGTATGTATGTGTGTATGTATGTATGTATGTGAGTAT
>JBAJHX010000031.1:19075391-19087891 GCA_037176925.1 Amniataba percoides | reverse complement strand
TGCATGTGTGTATGTATGTGTTTATGTATGTATGTATGTATGTGTTTATGTATGTATGTATGTATGTATGTGTGTATGCATGTGTGTATGTATGTATGTATGCATGTGTGTATGTATGTATGTGTGCATGTATTTATGTATGTGTGTATGTATGCATGTATGTACATATGTGTGTATGTATGTGTATGTATGTGTGTGTGTATGTATGTATGCATGTGTGTATGTATGTATGTTTGTATGTATGTATGTGTGTGTATGTGTGTATGTCTGTATGTCTGTATGCATGTGTATGTATGTGTGAATGTTTGTATGTGTGTGTATGTATGTATGTTTGGATGTATGATTGTATGTATGTATGTATGTATGTGTGTATGTGTGTGTATGTATGTATGTGTGTGTGTGTATGTATGTATGTGTGTATGTGTGTATGTTTGTATGTGTATATATATGTGTGTATGTATGATTGTTTGTATGTGTGTACGTGTGTATGCATGTATGTACGTATGTGTGAATGTATGTTTGTATTTTTGTATGTGTGTATGTATTTTTGTATGTGTGTATGTATGTATGCAAGTGTGTGTGTATGTATGTATTTTTGTATGTATGTATGTGTGTGTATGTGTGTATGTCTGTATGCATGTATGTACATATGTTTGTATGTATGTGTATGTATGTATTTAACTATGTGTGTATGTATGTAAGTGTGTATGTTTGTATTTATGTATGTTTGTATGTATGATTGTTTGTATGTGTGTATGTATGTATGTTAGTTTGTGTGTGTGTATGTATGTATGTTAGTTTGTGTGAATGTATGTGTGTGTATGTGTGTGTGTATGTATGTGTGTGTGTATGTATTTATGTATGATTGTATGTCTGTATGTATGTATGTGTGTATGTATGTATGTATGATTGTATGTATGTGTGTGTGTATGTATGTATGATTGTATGTATGTGTGTATGTATGTTTGTGTGTGTGTACGTATGTATGTTTGTATGGATGTAAGTGTGAATGTATGTATGTGTATGTATGTATGTTTGTATATATGTATGTTTTAATGTATGTGTGAATGTATGTGTGTATGTATGTATGTGTGTGTGTGTATGTTTGCGTGTATGTATTTTAGTATTTAATTATGTATGTATGTTTGTATGTGTGTATCGATGTATTTGAAAAAAAAAATCAAACCGTTAAAACCTTCTTGAATATGGTGTAAAAATTGATCCAAAGTCAGACGAGATGAAGACGACATTAAATCGACAGCTGTGTAAAAACAAATCTTTTATTTACAAACCGTAAACTCCATAAATGTTAGAAAAATAAATCCACTCATTGTTATTTTAGTTTAAGTGAAATTAGACCAACAGGTTCAACTTTCTAATACAACTTTTCAATTTCAAACATTATAAAAAAAACAACTTTTAACTTATAATTCCTTTTTTTCAGTGTTTCAGTTTGTGTGATGCTTTTTGGCACGATGGAGGATAAAAAACATTTTCAAGGCGACGATATGAGAGTTAAACTTCAGACTGATGATGGTAGATTTAAGAACCCAAACTCCTCAAAGGAGAATTTAACAAACCGATTACTTTTTCCTCAACACATCTGAAGATTTAAAAAGAGAAAATAAACACTTTTTGAAACTGCCACACTGTTCTTCAGTATCTAAGCACCAGTTTCTCTTAAAACTGACGATAAATAAAAGAAGTAAAAGTTCCTTCGCTCCTCTATTGTTGCAAACAAAGTATTCTTCCTCATCAGCAGCACTGTGAATTAAAGTGATCACGTTCAAGCTTTAAAAGGTAGATTTAAAATCTGTCTCCCTTTACAGATGCACATTTTGATAGAAAATAGTTTTATGCACTATTGGAAATGATAATAACCAGGAACTTTCTATGTGAAATGTTTCCTTCTGTTCTGAAGAGAAATTTAGACTCCCAACCTGAACAAATATGAAAAGTTTTAAATTATTCTGAAAGATTTTCATTTTGTTTTCTGGCGCCTCCTGTGGCGATAAACTGGAACTGCAGGATGAAACAGTTTATTTATCATTAGATTAAAAAAAACAAAAAACAATTTACACTTCCTGACCAATAAAAGGAGAAGCAGTTTTAGGCAAAATACTTTAAAAGAAACTTTGTTCACTTTAGAAAAATAACTCACAAACCAGAATGTGTGTGTGTGTGCTTCACAGGGGTTTGGTGGAAACCTAATCTGGATTATTTCCTGGTATTTTGAATATTAAATGTTCCGTCTTCTCTTCTTTCTCTGATTGGTTCATCCATCGATCCTCAGGGGGCGTCAGCGGCGGAAACGGAAGCGAGCGAGAAGCGGCAGGTGGTCGGACGAGTGGTGCTGATTGGGCAGGCCGCTGACTTCCTCCAGCTCCGACTCACCAACCAATGACAGCCTGCCCAGCAGCTGCAGGCCCCGCCCACCAGGAAGTGACGGCCGCGAGATGAATTCTTTCAAACGAGGAAGAGAAGCAGCGGAGAGAAAGAAGACAATAAGAGAAGCGTAAACTGACACACAGACAAATGTTGTTAGCAGCACTGATTACACTGTGTGTGTGTGTGTGTGTGTGTGTGTACCTGGAGTGTACAGGATGTAATCCACTGTCATGGCCGTTCGAGAGTGACAGGTGGTGATCTCAGGTCGCCCGTCAGGCATCAGGCGGTGCTGATAAGACGACTGCAGCTTCAGGCCGTGTTCGATCCTCGCTCTGCGCGCACGCACACACGCACGATTATTAAAAAGCTTTCTAAACACAGAAACATATTTTATTTTTACATAAAACTTAACCTAAAGGGACATGTGCAACCTGCTCATGAGATACTGCATACATACATATATAAATACATACACATATACACACATTTATTTATGTATGTGTGTATGTGTACATACACACATACATAAATACAGTTCGGTCGGCTGGTTTCAGCTTCGAGAGCTGGAGAATGATGCTGAAGTTAGTGTCAGATTCACAGCTTCTGATTTGAATAAAGGTTATACAAAACTAATAGTGAGTCTCAAGATAAAGTTACTGTTTGACCTAAAATGCTAAAAATGATTTCACATGAATAAGAGGTGGAAACTGTCCACCTCTGCTGTTGTTTCAGTTTCCAATGTGGCAAGCAAGCTGAAAGTTATAATTAAATTCAGCAAATACACTGAAAAACTTTTTTTTGTAGCTCTTATTCATGTGAAATCATTTTGGGCATTTAAGGTCAAACAGTAACTTTATCTTGAGACTCACTATTAGTTTTGTATAACCTTTATTCAAATCAGAAGCTGTGAATCCGAAACTAACTTCAGCATCATTCTCCAGCTCTCGAAGCTGAAACCAGCCGACCGAACTACAGGAAGTTTCATCAAAGTTTTTCTTCCCCTGCAGTGGGACGAAGGACAAAGCGAGAAAGAGGAAGAGAAGGAAAAGATGGAAGATCACCTGTTGAAAGCGACAGCAGCTTTGGTGGCGAGATCCTCGACAGTCAGATTAGAGATCGCTCCTTCAACTCCTGAAAGAGAAAATGAGGAACTTTATGTTCATGATGTTTGTGTTTTAATCTTTTACTCTTTTGTATATAAATAAACTTTTACACAAACATATGCACAAGTTTGATTGTTTTTTTGCGTCTCAATTTTCTTTTTAAATCTTACTTGATGTTTTCTGATGATATTGTCTTTGTTACATTTGTGCTAATAAAGATTTAAATGAATAGATTTAAATAAAAACTAAACTGAACTCTGCTTTCACACTATAAAAATAAAAACTAAACTGAAGTTCGTCTCGTCACCTGTCGGGCTGCTGCAGGACGACTCAGCCGACGACTTCCTGTACTGACACTGCTGGTCGATTCCCAAACTGTGCGGCCAGATCGGTGACGTGAGGAGACGCTGAGCTCTGGGGCTGCTTTCCTGACCCGACACCTGCGCGCACACACACACATAAACATAAGCAAACAGTCTCCACACACTCTTCGTCTCTCTGACTCATCAGTGCGACTCACCATGCCGATCTGCATCCCTCTGTAGTCGAGGCTGCCGCCCGTCAGGAAGCTGTACAGCGGACTTTGAGGGGTGGAGTTAAAGTCGCCGCACAGGACGACGGGATTGGTCGAGCCGTCGTCGCGGCGGGACAGCCGGCCGATCTCGGCCAGCAGGATCGCCAGCTGGGCCAGTTTGATGTCGCCGCGCCGAGGGTTGTACAGGAGGTGTGTGTTGGCCACGCAAATGAAGCTGGAGGCGTCGGACCGGCCGGCGGCGTCGCTGGGCTGCAGCAGGACGACCAATCCCACGTTGTCGCGGTCGAGAAGGGCGTCGCCGGGGCGGAAAAACTCAACGGGGTTGGAGGAGAGCAGCGAGAGGCGCGAGGACTTAAAGATGACGGCACAACCGTCTGGTTTCCTTCCTGTTCGCTTCTTGTACTCACACTGATAACCTGACACACACACACACACACACACACACATTTAATGAATATACACACAAAATCATGAAGTTCCTCTTTTCACATTAAAAGCACATTAACTGCTTAAAGGTGTAAAAATATACAAAAATACACATAAACATACATCTGCATGTGCATTAAATTTAACATTTCACAAAAAAAGCTCATTTACTGCAAAGCTTGAAATTGTTTTGTAATTGTGTGAATATTTTCCTTAATACAAACATCTTTAAACATCTTTACTTGTAAAAAGGACACACACACACACACACACACACACACACACACACACACACACAGTACCTAGTGCCTGTAGAGCAGGTTTGATCTGGTTTTCGTAGTGGTCCTCCTGAACTTCTTGCAGACACATAATCTACAAAAAGAGATTTTCTATCAAATCACTGATGCTGAAGTTTAAACTTTTTATTTATTTATTTATCAGAACATGGCCAAAAGTATGTGGACACCCTTTTCTCAAAGTTCTGGGCTTCAAAATTTGGGTCTTCCTCCAAAGAAAGAAAATGTTCATGTTAACACTTCCCAGAGGAGTGGACGGTTTCACAGCTGCTGTCTGATTTAAGAACAAGGCGACAGCGTCCACATACTTTTGACCACACAGCCTCTCTGAAGGGGCCTTTAAAGTGAAGTAATCTGCTCACGTCGGCGTCGTGTTGCTGGATCTCGGCCAGCAGGTTGGGCAGTCGGTGGCTCCACGGCAGGACGGCGGGGTCGCAGTGTCGGTACAGGTAGGCGTTGTCCTGCAGCAGCTCCTGAGACAGGATGTTGTACGACATCACCGAGAAGTCGAACGCCGCGCCGTCTCCTGGTGGTGGCGGGTTAGTACTGCAGACGTCCCAGCGTCTCTGAAGAGCTGCAGAGGAAAGAGAGAGGAAAGATTTACATCCAAACACAGGAAGCTTTATGTCCTGATGACTTATAAGAAATGATTTAATGATAACTGTTTTACTTTAAAGATTTACAGTAAAGCAGGATGTGTAAATTTTTCACATGATTAAAGCATTTTTTTTCAATCAAATAGAATTTTGTTTGTAGAAATGTTAAAAAACGTAATTGTAGGGACAATCCAGCATCAAAAATACGCATTAATATCTTTATATTACACCTGAGCTGTGGTAATTAAATCTTGTGTTTCCTCATGTTCTTGTGACTTTCCTAGTTTGTACCTTTGACATTTAAAACCTTAAAAAAATTAATCTCTGAAAGGTTTTCCTGAATGAACACTTGACATTTTAAGGAGCTTATAAAGTAGAAAACCTGTGAATTCAGTCAGTAACTTTATGACCAGAGTTGATGAAATGAATGAATGAAATGATATTTCAGATTTAAAAACTGCTCAGGAAATCTTCAACTTCAACAGTGACACTCGGTTTCATCTATAGTAACAGCTCCCCAAAAGTGAGGCCAAAACATCTGGACGCCCCCTGGTGGCCGAATGCAGTACAGCTCATAATGAGCATAACGTCAAGAGGAGATATAACTTCAACTCGGTGATCGAAAAGTCCAAAATTACTGATTGCTGATCAACTCTTACTGTTGTAGAGTGAGAGAAACCAGAGATTATAATCATCAGCCATTATTATTTGGAGTCAGAACTTATTCTTACTCTGATTTCCAAAATCTCATTTTAACAGACTGAACTTACGTTTTTCTGGTTTAACGTGTCCTTTTTGTCCGACAGGCGACCTCGTGTCACTTCTGGCTACCTTCCACGGGTTTTCCTGTTCAGGTTTAGAGTTTTGAGTCCTTGATTGGTCTTTACGCTCCTCCTGCTGATGTGCCCCCCTCCCTCGATTCGGGGTTTCGTCTCGACTTCTAGTCCTTTCTACGTCTCTGTTTCTGCTGTTTTCCCGACTGACTGCTTTCCCAGCTCCACTCCTCCCTCGGTCTCGGCCTCCATCTTTGAAGCAGTGGTTTGGTGGAGGCCGGCTGTCTGTGCTGGACTCGGGGGGGCGGTGCTCCCTCTTCGATCCCCCTCCTCGGTGTCCTTCTCTTTCTTCGGCACTCCTCTTCTCCTCTGTGCTCTTCCTCCGTTTGAAGGGGGGCTCTCGGTCCCTGTCGGCTCGCTCCATCATGAAGCCGGTGGAGGTGTGAAACGAACGCCACCTGATGCCGCCGCCCGGGTTGACGTTCAGAGGCTGCGGCGTCCTACCAGAGACCTGACGGGGGAGTCGAGGAGGACGGGGGGGAAATCCCCGGACGGGGCAGCATGGATGAGGAGCGGAGGTGAAACGTGGGAGGCCGACGGAGGCGCTGCTGCTCCGGGAGAGAGCAGGACGGCTGGCGGGAAGGAAGGAGGCGGCCGAGGAGCTCAGCTGTCGGAGGAACATGGAGCGTCTGGAGGGAGGAAGGAGGAGAAGAAAAGAGACGTCAACATGTGGAAACAATGAATTTAGTGACTGATCAACAGAAAACAAATCAACAACTCATCAAATAAGTTTTATTTGTGGTTGAAATTGATCGTCTGACTTTTTCGTCTGTTGAGTTTTAATCTAATCTGTGAGTGCATCTGTATTAAAGATTTAGATAAATAAAGTTGAGTTAATTGGACAAATAACTAACAGGCTTATCAATAATTTCAAAATAATTAGCTAAGTTAGTAGCAGGCTTACTTGTGTGTGAGTCATGCAGGAAAGCAGAAAAAAATCAAGAAAAGTTCACTACAAACATTCAGCTAAATTCAACTAATGATTAATCTTTTTTTGTTTGTTAATCCGACAGTTACCTTTAAAGACTAACAGATCATGTGCTTTTCTAGAAAACATTAACATACTGTTAAAGAGTTGAAATGAAACAGAAAATCCTCACATCTGAGAGGCAGGTGCTCGAAAAAAGAGCTAGTGTTGTTTGACCTCTGGTGGATGAAGAAACAGGACAGAAAAGTGACGAATGAACAGATCTGTGTAAAGTGCTAATTACAAAAATAGTGTGTACTAAACAAAGATATATAAATATATAAGTTACAGCTGCAGTGGGTACTTCAAGTACATTTTACTGTCAATATTTCTGTACTTTAATTAAATAATATTCTGAATTCAAGACTTTTACTTGAGTATTTTTTTCCTTGTACTAAAGTATCAGAGTACTTCTTCCACCTGTGGCAAAAGCACGTACCGGTTTTTTATCTTTTAATATAATATTGTCTATTTTCTATCTATTATGTATACTTGTGAAGTGTTTACAGGTGAATTAAAGCTAAATTAGCTGCTAACTAGCGGCTATGTGCAGTTCAACAGCTTCTTTTTCCTTTTTAGTTCATTTAGACGGTTTAAACATTCATTTAGCTAAAGAAATGTGGATGAGAAGTGAAGAATAAACCCATACAAACTAAACAAAACATTAAATTTGTCTTAAAAGTGAGTAAAAGTTTTTGTCAGCTGACTCTGATGTTTATGTTGTTTGTCTGCTGTTAGCACCTTTAAATCCACAATAAACTTGAACACAGCTCACTTTCACTTACGTGTCTCCGCCGCTGGTCGGGACATCTTTTATGTTTCGGCTGGGACGCATTCGGATAATCGATCAATATTGATCATAATCTATATTTTGATCCGTTTTTTTATGTTTGTTTGTGTGTTTGAATAAACGAGCAGCAGTGTGTGACGTCATCAAAATGCGCTGCCAGAGTCGTGCTGCGTTCAGGTACTCCCCGTAAACTCGGTTGTTCCACGTTCAGCACTAGAAATGAGAAATCGTACGCATCTGAGGCAAATTTGTATAAACCTAATGTTAAATCACAGGTAAACTGTGTTTTTTATATTAATTAATAAATTAAGAAGGTAAAGGCGTATTGGGTAAAACAAGAGCTTCAATTAAGCCACATCAATACTATATCATAGATATATATAAACATCAATATCTGTGTAATCTTCTGCTGGTCTACCTGTTAGTAATAAATAATATAAGCAGATAAATGTTTGTTTGTATCTGTCTTTTAAGCTAAAAGGAATGTTTTCTTTTACGAATTCACCCCCTAATTGCTATCGTATCATTGATTACAAAAAAACGACATTTTCAGTGGATTTAAAAGCAGCATCTGGCCTCATATCTCACTGGGATTTGTAGTCTTTTTTGTTCCGACCGCTATACTCGACTGACAGTAAGATGACAAGCGAACGAACTACAGCCACGTAGGTGCGGCGCGAAAAGAGGCCCGACTGGAAACGAAGCTCACGACTTCATCATTTTTTATCGCTCGCGTCTTTAAATAATTCCTCACGTTATCAGTCACCAACCATCACCCAAAAAAAGACCAGTTTAATTAAACACGAACACACTGCGTCTTTTCTGCCTCATTTTTCATTGAAGGTGCGGAGAAAAATGAGGGCGATGAGATGAATAAAAAGGTCATTGTACTCACGTCAGAGCGAGCTGCTTCTGGAAAGTCGCTTTTTAAAAATGTCAGCTGCTGCTGCTGCTGCTGATGATGTCGTTGTTGTTGTTGTTGTTGTTGTTGTTCTTTCACTGTGAAACGTCCTTCAGAGATTCAGCTGGAGGAGGATTGATGATGATTCTTCACTGCTCCGTTACAGAGAACCGGAGGACTGAGAAAGGACACACACACACACACACACACACTCTCTCTCTCTCATTTGCATAACAGTGAGGATGAAGAGCTCACATCTTCATCTTCTCTAAATCTTCATCTCTGAGATCTGATTATTATATCTGATAAAAAACATGTGTATATATATATATATATATATATCTTATTATTGAGCAGAAATTATTCATTTGACAGAGATAATCTTTTTTTATGTAAATTATTATCTTTTAAAAAAGGATCAGGAGTGTTTTATAAAGCCATAAAAAATCCACTGAACCTTGATTATATCTGATTTTGGAGATGCTGAGAAGCCATAATCAGTCAAAATCAGTCATTTAATTAACTGAATCTGCCACATATGTGCACCGTAAACTGATTTTTATCTATTTTAAGTGATAATAAATGTATTTATGATCAAATTACAGGATGAGTTGGATCACTCAAACTCAGGATCATAATTCATTATCATATGTGGGAATGTAACTGTGAATTCTTAGTATTATATTATTGTTATTATTATATTATTGCAGTAATAAGCTGTTAGTTGTGGCTGCGACAGAGATAATAAACAGCTGTTTCATGAGGTGGTGTCTGTAGTTGTGATACTTTAGGTAACTACAGTAGTAAAGTTTTTTTTATGTAATTACAACCTGTTTAAACACTGAAATAACATTTTGACTCTCAGTTCACTGATGTTAAATGTTTGTGTCTGTACTGCCTTTAGTTTTTTTTTACGTTGAACCTGCATGTGAGCGTTGTATAAATTTCACTGAGACGTAAACGGTCATTATAAAACTTTTATTCAGGAGTCAAACAGGATATCAAAACGATGCCGTGGATGATGTCACACAGAGAAGAAGGGACACAGTTTGTTTCCAGAACTACAAATCTGTCGTTTCTGCACTTTAACGAGATCAGCTGACTCGTGTCTGTTTGTGACTCCTCTGGAATCTGAAATGAAAAACCGAAGGCCGTCGTGTGACCGGAGGGTCGCAGGTTTGAGCTCCACGACAGCTGCAGTTTGTCCGTCAAACAAACAAACTAACAAACAAACTAACAAACAAACGACCCGTCAGCGTGCTCAGAAACTTTCAGGTGTGTGAGAGAAGGTTTAAACTCCAGATTCTGTAAAAAGTGAGTTCAATAAAAATAAAACCGTCCAGACAGCAGAGTCACTTTTCAAATCCTCCAAACCTGCAACACAAACATGAAGCCTGATAAAGAAACGACATGAAGCTTCGTTCACACGAGAGGAAACAACAAACCAACTAAAACTCAGGGAGAAAAAAAGAGAAAACAAGCCGCTCTCTCATCGTCTGTTTCCTGTCAGCTGTTTCTGCTGATCCAGTTTTTCTCTCTTCTCCACACTCAGCCGAGGAAGCTGCTGTAAATAAAAAAAAAACAAAAGTCCTCTTCTTCAGAACAGTGTGGAGATTTTTCTCCGGTCACAGAACATTTAAAGAGCATCAGAGCAAGTCTCCCAAACTGTGTGAAATCTTTTGGTTTCGTTCATAATTTTCTCTCTTTTGGTACAAAGTATCTCACAAAGTTGCTTCTTGCTGAATAAAAATAAAAAAGCTTTTTTTCTCTCTCTGTTCTTTTGTTGTGTGAAGATGTTCGGCCTCTTTAATGAACCTGCTTTGAGTAAAATGTGATTTTAACTTATGATTCTTGAAATTCAGAGCGAGAGGAGACTGATAACTCATCATGGATCTGAGTGTGTGTGTGTGTGTGTGTGTGTGTGTGTTTCAGGTGAAGACAGCTAAACTAAAAACTCGAGTTGTGCTTTGTTTTAATCTCTTGGATCTTCTGACGTCCTCGTAAACTTTCATTGCAAAAAAAAAAAAAAAAAAAGAAATTCAAGACACATTCTTTGATATTCTTTTGTTTTTTTTTCTTCACACAAGCAAAGTTTCAACTCTCTGACAGTTCAGGAGGTTTTTAAGGTGCACTTAGTTTGACTCTTTCACCCCCAACCAAAAAACAGGAGCCTCAGACAAACACACTTTCACCTGCAGGACAAACAGGACGTGTCTCTTCTTTCAAATCAGGATTTCAGATCCGCACGAAGCAGCGAGGAGGCGTCAAAAAGTCTCGATAAACTCTCGACGTGCTCGTCCATCTTCCCTCCGTCAGCAGCTCGAGTCTCCGAGGCTGCGAACGGGCAGTTTTTCTGTTTGGAAAGGAGGGAAAAGTTTGAAGGGTCCACGGAGGGGTGGAGGTCAGAGGTCAGAGGTCAGGAGAAGGGCACCTCCCATCTCTGTGTGTAGGCGCTCAGTTCACACGGGCTGATGACCAACATGCGGGAGGAGTCCAGCCCGTCCAGAGCCATCTCCGAGTCCAGGCAGAACCGCGAGACCAGGTGCTCCAGGTGAGTCCCCGACTTCTGCCACCGCTGCAGCCCAAGAGACAGCAGCAGCACAAAGTAAGAAGCCAAAGAAAACAACGTGAACTCGCACACATTTTACAAACGGCTGAGAGTTTAACAATGAGTCCAGCATCAGATCTGGGAGGGTTCATACTGCAACATTGCAGGGTGAAATAAACTATTATAACTATTCTTCTGGTATTCAATTTAATTTTCTGCACTCTTTTCATATTTGTTTTACTTTTGAGCTACTGTGCCTTCTGTATTTTGTTAGTGTGGGATTAATAAATTACTTTATCTTATAAAGAATATGCAGAAAAATTAACAAAAAGGTCGAATAAAAACTCAGTTTAATCATTTTCTGTCCTTCTCCAGTTTTCACTTTACTATGTTTTATGATACTTTTGTTGTTATTTTATTTTATTTCTGTACTTTGTATCTCACAAACAGGTGTGTGCTTGTGGAAAATAATCTTTAAATAAATAAAATATTATATTATTATGATTTATCTTGTAAAAAACTACATTTAGTCAGTTTGAGTGCAGAGAGCTGCCTGTGATTCCCTTCAGTCGCCACTAGAGGGAGACACTGTCCTGATGTTTTGTTTTGATCCAGTGACTCTTTGACCAAACAGACACTTTGCAGAGTGTGTGTGTGTGTGTGTGTGTGTGTGTGTGTGTGTGTGTGTGTGTGTGTGTGTGTGTGTGTGCATTATTCATAGCTGGATACTTTAGCTGGGAAACAAAGCAGCAGATATGATCAGACATGAAAAGAGGCTTTTATCCAGCTGTGGGTCTGAAAGAGAGAGAGAGAGACAAAGGAAGAGAGAAAGAGAAGAAAAAAGACAGAAACACTGTGTGGATGTGTAATTGTGGTGTGCACATGCAATATCTGTAAGTGTATCTTTGTGTGTGTGTGTGTGTGTGTGTGTCAGAGTGTGTGTGTGTGTGTGTGTGTGTGTGTGTGTGTGTGCACCACATTGTGTTTGCTGGGCCTCTGAAGCGTATCGCTGTCATGTATCTTGATCTCGTAAGGCCTTTTAAGAACACACACACACACACACACACACACACACACACACACACACACACACACACACACACACACACACACACAC
>JBAJHX010000031.1:19025352-19027170 GCA_037176925.1 Amniataba percoides | reverse complement strand
AGACACCACTCTATGAGAGGGGGGGAGGGGGGTGCGGATGTGTGCGCTTTCGATCTCTGAAAACACACACACACACACACACACACACACACACACACACACACACACACACACACACAGTGACCAAGCGATCTGACCAGACCTGTTGAAGATGAATTATAGATAACCAGGCAGGGCTCATTAAAATACAGTGTGTGTGTGTGTGTGTGTGTGTGTGTGTGTGTGTGTGTGTGTGTGTGAGTCAGCTGGGTCAGCAGCCTTTTCTCGTGAAAGAGCAGACACACACACTCTCACACACTCACACAGTATAATGAGAAGAGTGGCCTTTACCTATCAGATTGATGGATTGGTGACATTTTCAAACAGAAACAGTCTGCTTGTTCGGCTCCAGCCTTCATTTTTTTCCCCTCTCTTTTAAAAACCTCACCTTTCACAAATGTGTGTGTGTGCGTGTGTGTGTGTGTGTGAAACCTTCCCTGCATCATTAGCCAGCTGCTTACCTAATCTACTCCCACAGTGTGCGTTTGATTATTTGCTAACTGAAAGCGTTGATGTTGAAAATATCCGATTAAAAATACAAAAAGGAGAAAGAGTTGATTGATTTTCTCCACTGTGGCGTTAAAACTGAACAAAACGAAACAAGAGAAACAGACAAAAGGTCAAATACAGAGCCTGAATATAATATTATGATTTATTTAATTACCTTTTTACTTAAATTAGCTTAAAAAAACAGCTATAAATTCCTGTACTGTAAATATAATCTTGTTTGGATTCTGTTTTTTAGTACGATCGCTTAAAGTTGCATGTGTAAAATCAAACTAAAATGAAATTAAAAGTGTTAAATTGCATTCATGACATCACAAAAGTACTCAGAAAGAAATTTTTCTATAATTTTCTGCAGAAAAAGTCGCAGCAGTGCTTTTTATCCTATAATTCCAAACCCGTATCTGTAAAAAACCCCAACATGTTTCTTGGCTCGCCACCAAGGAAAAGGTTGGGAAGGCTCCTCTCTGCTGCTGCCCCACTTTGTAGTTTAACAAGATAAGATATTTTTCACAGAGAGATGTTAGCTCGTGCAGCTCAGAGGCGTATCTGCTTTTCGAGCGTTTTGAAATAAGGCCACACCAAAAGCGTGTTGACTCGGTGTGATCTGGGAGGAAACTCCGTATCAGGGGGGAGGAAGGACATCAACAAAATGTTTAATAAAAAAAAATCTGTGAAGTTCAGTTTATCTGCAGACGCACGACTGATGTCTGCCTTCACCTGTCTGAATATTTACCTGCATACGACTCTATATGTGCAAAATAAATCATTAAAGGACCATATTTGTGCTGCATATTCAATATTTTGTGGCTTCGGCTCCAACAAAATCCCATCTCGTCTCGTCAAAGTGTCCCCGAGCCAAACGTTGAACCACCTCCTGTTATTTTCTGAAGGGTGAGGACGGAAGCTCGGCTCCTAATTTGTTGTATTAACAGGTCGGCACGCAGCATCAGTCGGTGCGCACGAGCAGCCGGCTGTGAAATAATACTATCAGCACCTCATTAACTCGCAATTTCATTTTTGTTTTTTTTTTACTTTAGAGGCACCGTGATTAAGTGGAGAAACAATATCAGCAAAGCAGATTACAGAAGAATCCAGAGAAGAATTTGTGCTTTTATTTTGGTAACGGAGGAGAAAATTCAGAGTGTTTGTCAAAATCTCTCTTTATTTTTCCCATTTTTTCTCTTTCTGTTTTTCATTTAGTCTTTCTTTAGTCTTCCATCACTTCTTTCTTTTCCTCTAACTGTTTAAGTTTTAGTTATATTCTGTCATTTC
>JBAJHX010000031.1:19015352-19022852 GCA_037176925.1 Amniataba percoides | reverse complement strand
GCTGATTTAAAGCTCGATTTGACGTCTAAAAAGAGCAGAAACGCTCCATCAAACGTCTCCTCCACCCGAAACACCAGAACACGCTGCCGTTGTGTCATCGCTCTTTAAAACGAACGATTCAAACTGATGTGACACCACCATCACTTTGCTTCAGTTTTAAAGAAACTTGGAGATCTTAAAGTGTTTGGTCGAGGTCAGTTTCTTTAAAAAAACACAGAGGCCAAAGAGACTCACGTTGTAAAACAAACAACAAACCACCCAAACGATTTGGGTCTTTTCTCACACGTGACTGTGATCCGACCTTCAGAGCTGCAGACCTGCACTCAGGTTGAACTTGAGACTCCACATTGCTGCTGTTTTACTTTCAGGTATGTAAGTTGTTTACACTTATTTGAGACTCGACTCGAGGCAAGAAAGCAAAACTCCAATTGCCCCAAAATACATAACAACTCTTTATATTCGATCATCTTCTTGCAAGCTGTGCAGGTAAGATGGACTTCACATGAAACTTACAGTAAAATACAGCACAGTGGACGGCTACTTTCACAAAAAGGCGACTGAGAAAAGCATTTTTTAAGTGTGATCATCTTAAGAATAAAAAAGTGCAGCTGTGAGATCACTTTGTTTTCAATGTGGCGGCTCGATGTGGAACAATGTCGCTTTAATCTGAGCGGAGTCGCGGCACGCCTGCTGGAGTAAGATATTTTTGGTAAGCTTTTTTTCCTCTGGCCTTTCTTTCTTTCGGGCTCCACTATCTCTGTCTCGCCTCCATTCAGGTGTTCACAGAGGAGAAGATGGCCTAGTTTTGGCTGGTTAGGCAACATCCATTTACATATTTATACACACACGCAGACACGCTGCCGGTGAATGAGGGAGCGAGGGATTTCTCCTGATCGAGAGAAAGACGAGGAAAGAAAAAAGAGACAGCGAGGGACAGTTGATAATGCCTCGTTTCTTCTTTTACTGGAAAATTCCATTAGGAAAGTTTCCGAGCCGATGACTCCGGTGAATGAGCAGCTCAAATGAATAGTTCAGAAGATTCAACAGTTTTAATTGAAGCAGGTTTAATCCTCAAAAGGAGTGAAGGAGTTCACCTGTTTTACAAAAGGAAAACTGACCAGGCTGTGGCTTCATATTCTGTTTTCTGATTTGACTTTATTAAATTTCTTTTTTTATAAAGCAACAATAAAATCGCTTAAAACGCAGAGCACACCTCAAGATCTACAGCAGGTTTAGTCTCAAACACACACACACACATGTATAAACACATTTCTGCAGGATGAAGCTCACATTCATGCATCTCAGCAGACCAAAAAGCTCAGATCAACACAATAAACTAATTACGTGCTCCCCAGCTTGTGCAATAATACGGACTACGCTGCTGTACGGACTCAATCTACCTGTCATGAATGAAAAGTTGATTTCATAAGCGAGAAAATGCAAAAGCAACCTTTTCAGCTCAGCAGTTTGTTGCTCCTGAAGCCTGACCTGGTCTGCTGCGAGTGTGTGTGTGTGTGTGTTCGGTGTGTGTGTGTGTGTGACGGCAAATGTTAGCTCAGATAAAACACAGAACGCCGCCTGAGTGAGTTTGCATGTTTTAATGTCTCTTTATTATATTCAGCAAACTTACACCACCTCACTCACAAATTTCCACCAAATTTAACAGATATCATTCAAAAGAAACATTTCTCCTTCATTCAAACACTTCAAATGAATCAGATCGAACTTTCTCTGATGACTGACTCGTGTTTATTGTCTTTAAACACACCGTAATCACGTCTATATGAGCTGTTTTGGAGGCGCAGACTAATGACATAGCAGACGTTGTTATATACGATATATTCTGCCTGCATGCAAACAGAAGTGAAAATCAAATCTCCTCGGGGAGGTAATAATGTGATATGGAAATACATAAATATGTGATATACGCAGAGTGAAATAAGTGGGGAGAAATATTTGTGCAGTGTATAAATAACAAATGAGACACGTGGGGAACGAGTACAGGAGGAATATTACTGCACGTTCAAGAGAAATTATGCAGAACGAATAAGAGGAAACACTCTTTCGAGATAGTGTGTCATTACTGGTGTCAGTCTGCGAGCCGAGTGAGTCACACGTCCGCCGAGAATACAGGAAGTTTACACTGAAATACACCTGTGGGGAGGTAATTACCTGTCTGTGTGGTTCAGAGGGTCGAAACATCGTTTGTGTCGCCCTTCACTTCCTGTTTGATCCTCTGAAGCTTTTCCTAAAAATCAATTTTGCTCAACGAGTTCTTCAACGAATATCGTATCTTGTCTTGGCAGACAGAAAACTTAGCTTTTGAGGAAGACGTAAGCAGAATGCATGAACTTTTGCTGACATTTGTCTCTGAAAAAGACTTTTATGACGACTGACCATCTGCTGTTATTGGTTTGTATGTAACTTATCACTACTTCATTTATTTTTGCAGTAAACACACAACAAAAATATTTCATCTACATGAAATAAATCACACCCATGACAGTAACTTTATTTGTGCATTTTTTTATCAGGTAATCAACACATTTACATTTACTACTGCTAAGTTTTGCACAATATCAAACTATATCTAACAACATATGATGTAAAAAATGACTTTTTCAGTGTGTATCAGCTGCTGTGTATTAAAACCTTTTGTCGTTACGTTATCACAGATCCAGTCATGACGAGACATCGAGGATACGACAGTGAATAACGAACCAGATGAAGCAGTTTTATTCAAAAACAAACACGCAGCACTTTCTTAGAAAAACAAACAACAACAAAAAAGTTCGTGCACATCTGGCCGAGTTGTCGCCGTCATCAGAGGAGTCGTGGCTCTCGAAAGGAGAAGATGTAATTTTTCAGAGTCAGCTCTGTTATCTGTCCCGCTGCATTATCAGAAGAGTTAAATATTCCTTCAGATCTAAATTGGGCCAAGTAAACAGATTCGACTGCCGCCTGTTCTCATCCATTTAAAGGGATTTTACGAACAGACGCTCTTTATTACTCTCCTGCAAAAGTGCCATAATATTGTGTTTCTGTTGCCTAAATAATGAAGATTTTACAGTGAATTAAGTGGTTCGATTACACTGTCACTGAATCAAACGTGGGATGAAACGCTCCGAGTATTTGTTAAGTAAGAAGTATCACCTCATTCGTGTTCTCGTTTTTCTTTGCTTTGAAGGAAGCCTTTAAAGAAAAATAAATAAATTTAGTGGAGGAGGGAGAGGCTGCAGATCTTGGCGACGACTAACTAAAGAGGAAGAGCGACTTCCAAACTAACTCAGACACCCGCTGTTTAATAAAAAAAAAAAACGGGGGCAACGTCACCCAGGAGGACTCGTTTGGCCTCTCTGAAAGGCTAACGTGGAAAATCACGTTAAAACAGCTTAAACAGAGAGACACATGACGGCTTCATCGAAGAGTGGAGCTGAGAAAGACGAACAAAGGGAGAGTTTCTCAGACACGACGGAAGATAGGATGTTTTTTTATTTTATTTTATAATTTTAACAACTCCCGGGGGCTCCTCTGCTTCCTTGTTAGTGCCGCCGTGATCCCCCAGCGGAGCGGAGAGAGAAGCTCGTGTTTTCCAGAGTTTTCTGACTGTTTAAAAAACATGAGGCTGGAACCGCTGGGAGGAGGAGACGCTTCACCCCGGCCGGCGCTGCTTATATATTCATGCTTTACAGTTCCTCTGACTGCCTCCGACGACGTGAGCGAGAGTGTGTGTGTGTGTGTGTGTTTATTCACAGGTATTTGTACTTAATGTGGAGATATTTTGCATGAATTTGAGTCGATGTGCAGGTCCTCCTGTATATACACATGCATTATGTATTTCGATGTTTAAATAGGTGTCACACAGTTGATATTTTCAGCCGTTTAGTTCGTTTCATTTAAGCGACCCCTTTTCGATCTGTTATTTTCTCCTGTGGGAGGCGGAGGTCTGGTTAGCCGCCCGCCTTTTCTTCGGTTTGGTATTGTTATGTAAGTGAAACCTCTTTGAAGAAACTTTGCAGACAGACAGAACACATGAGTGGGTATCTGTGTCATGAAAGTCAGAAGAAAATCCCCACGAGGACGTCCTTCGCTGGGATCCTGGGAGCAGAGGCAGCCGCTACAAAGCCGAGCCGCGCTGCCGAATCAAAGGCGAGTGTGTGACGTTAATGTGGAGAGATGCATTTGTGTGGCGGAGTGGTTGCTTTAAAGCCACTTCTAATCTGCACTGCGTTAAGCAAGTTTTTGTGTACTTCACTTGTACTTCAATGTGGGGTGGATGACGTTTATCTGATGAAGTGTATTTTCACAAAATGCAACTACTTCAGCATCACAGAAGTGATACTTCAGCGACTTATTGCAGCTAAAACGGCAAGTACGACTGCATTTTCTTTCAATACAAAACTCACAAATTTAGTCAAGAAATGCAGTAATTCTCCAACGAAAGCAGTGAAGAAAAGCAGCGTTTAACATCATCTGAATGTTTCATGAGGAAGGAAACGCTCTCAGCATGTTCGTTAGATCTCAAGATTATAAATATTTTGTTTGTTTACAAGAAAACTGTATGTAGATTTTGTATTTGAGGATGTTTGACAGCAACTGCTGGTGGTGCTACTGATAATACTATAACGAATACTATTATTAATACTACTACCACTACTGCAGTCATTACTACGATGACAACCTCTGCTACTGTAACTACTATTAACACAACATTAACACTACCAGCACGTTTTCTACTCGTACGAGCAGCACAGCATGTTTCTTCACTTCTCTGATCACTACTCATTCAGCGAAACTTTTTATTATTATATTTTCACCGTCACTACAACTACTGATATCAGAGCCACTGCAGCTAATGCTGCTGCTGTTATTGGTGCTCATACAAACACACACACATACACTGCCAGCTATCATTGCAAGAGCCAATTGTGCAATGTAATTAAGTACATTTACTCAAATACTGAAATGACTATAACATTAATACTTCTGCCACGTAAATCTCTGCTATTATTCCCAGAAATCCTCCTGCTGGGGGATTGTTCAAGTGTTGTGATGAGCCCGAGTTGTGACAAAGTCTTTCTCTATTCATGACAGAACAAATGTAATTGGAAATTTTCACAGTACATGATCCTGTTTTGTGCGTTAATGACGGAGCATGACTGGTTGTTTGTAGGCATCTGAGGGAGAACAGAAGAAAGAGAGAGAGAGAGAGAGAGAGAGAGCAGGGACGAGAGAAAAGATGTGAACACCAACAGCACGATCACTAATAATGATAATGTCTTCATTCACACGCCCTCTTCATCCCTCCATCTTCCTCTGTCTCTCTCCTAATCTTTCCTTCCTTCCCCTCTCTCTATCCCTTTGTTTCCCTCCTTTCATCCTGTCATGTCAGAGCAAAGAGAAAATCAGGATCTAAACTCAGACAAGGCTTTGAACAATAAGGCAGATGAAAGATCTGTCACCGGGAACGACAGAGGAGGGAGGAGAGGAGTCTGCTCTGCTTTCTCTCCCTCTCTCTGTTTCACTCTCTTGTCTCTATTTCTGTTTATCTATCGGCTGGATGGACTTCAGAGAGAGAGGTTTAGGGAGCGGGACAGGAGCTGGATGAGAAAATAAAGAAGGGAAGAAGAAGAGGAGACTAAAATAAGCCAGATAAAGAGTTGTGAGTCAGTGAAAGTGTTCAGAAAAAAACAGAAGAGTGAAACAATAGGAACAACAACTAAGCCTGTTTTATTTTTGTGGTATCATTTCGTAATCACGGCTTTAATTTACCTCTGCAGGACGGGGATAATAGCTGGGTTTAACGCGTTGTGTGTTGGAAATCTTGATCCCCGATGTGCCCATGAATAAATGCAACAGCGGAAAAGCCGATCAAGAGTCACCAAAATGCAAAAAATCTGCATCTGTTTTGTACTAATTTATATTCTTAAGGACGCCACTCAACTTGTATTAATACTTCCCAGCTGGATATGATGAATTTACAGCCTCAGAAATCGAGTTGGGTAGTTCAGACTCTGGTCACGAAACATCTCTGCAGTCTACTTTCTTGCAAAAAAAAAAACAAATGTGAAAGGTGACAGTTTTTTCAGGTAATATCAGCATGCCAGTTTGAGCTTGACGTGCAGCGGCAGCCTGCCATTTTTATTGCCCGTGTGCTGTTTTTGTGCAGAGGAGTGGAAGAAAAAAAGAAAAAAAAAAGTGCCAGAAAGTGACTTTGTAGAAAAGAGCTGCAGGAGATGTGTTTTCTGCTGGAGGAGAAAAGTTTAAAGCCCAACCTGTTAAATGCAGAGAGCCGCGTGTTGACTTTTTGTCGATGCTGCATATGGTGACGCGCTCCCGCCGCCACACCGGGAGACGAGTCCCATCTGTCGACCAGCACGTCGCTTTGTGGTTCGACATGTTGGTGCTGAGCTGAGCAGGTTTGAGAGTAAACGTGCATTAAGATTCAGCCGCACCGTGACAAAAGACAAACTCTGCTCTCATATCTACAGACGGCAATAAAAACAAACATCTTATTGTGCAGAAAAGTGCAGCAAACCTCAATTACACCGACATATACTAACATAACATGACATAACACAAAGATATATATATATAGTTTTATATATATACTGACAGGATAACTCACTTGACTTTTTACCAAAAAAATGATTAAATTAAGAAATATGTTATCATCTCTGTCCACTGTTATTAAAAAAAAAAGCTAAAAAATACCCCTGTGAATTTGTTTCCAAATTCTAGATGCGTATTTCATAATGAGCCGCAGAGTTAATTTAACACTTTGACATTCAACAGGTGCAGCTTTCATGACTCTGCCAGCAGCTGTGGGATCAGGAGCTCATGGGATATGCTGTTGTTAAATTCAGATCATGTAACCGTTTTACCATAATGCACTGCATGTATGTAAAATATGTTTTTACAGCAGACAAAGAACGGGGACCAAACGTCATGATGAGGACGCGAAAGAGACGGCGTTAAAATGCAGACGAGGCTTCAGGAGTTTTTAGTACCAACAAAACAATCAGGTGTCACAATAAGATGATACAAATTACTTCTATAACTCCAAATAAGCACATCAGCACTTTCCTAACCAAACGTGAGCATCGTTTAAGGAGCCAGAGACTCAAGAATTATATTGCCAGCGACTAATTGTTCTTTTCATGATAATAAAATCATAAATTAACGACGTATTTCACATTTTCACCTCATGTGTTTCATGTGTCATGACTGCCACACCTTCCTCAGCAGACAGTCTCCTCCTCCTGCTCACATTACAGTGTGTGAGAGACAGGCTCATATATTCTATTACTGTATGTGTGTGTGTGTGTGTGTGTGTGTGTCAGTCCTGACATAGCTGCAACTCCCAAGTCACTTTGCTTCACACAGGCAGGAAACCATCACTCACTCTGTAGCCCCGGGTCAGACACACACACACACACACACACACACACACACACACACGCACACACACGCACACACACACACACACACACACACACA
>JBAJHX010000031.1:18922810-18941664 GCA_037176925.1 Amniataba percoides | reverse complement strand
TTTAAACAACAAAGCAAACATATTAATATATATATTATGTTTTAATGTCAAAAAGGGATCAATTCTTGACAAAATGACTGCAGGAAAAACAAACATTTTCTATTAATAACAAACTCGGGTGGATATTACATCATTCTGTTCGTTTATTTTCAGAGAAAACTCTTTCAAACAAATGTTAAAAATGGGGGAAAAGAAACAGATTAACACGCCACGTCCTCTAATCCAGTTTATTTTCCTCAGCAGAAAAATGGAACACGATAAAATTAAAGGAGAAAATAGGACAGAATTATGTTCTTGCTTTTTTTTTATACATTTAACTAAATATGCCACTCTATGCTAGGGTGTTAAGTAACTCAAACTGATATAAGGTTAAATAATTTTTTTCTCTAAAAAGGTACAGAAAGATATTCCATTTCTTCCATTTCTCATTAGCACTCAAAAAAAAAAAAAAAAAGGAACAAGTTTTTCAAAATATCAAAATAAGAACCAGCCACGACGTTTCTCCAAGCTCCCTTTATCCTTCGCTGTGTTCTCATTGGAAAAGACAGGAGGGCGGGGGGAGGTGATGGGGGGGTAACTTGTGCATGAGGATTAGCATAGTTAAGTGGTGTCTGGTTTTTAAGGGCTCTCCACCTGAATCAACCTTTCCGATGTTCATCTGCGAAGACGGACGCTTTCTGATTTCCCTGATATCTGAGGAAAATCAACTGTTCGTGTTTCTGAGTCTCCAAATAAAAAAGAAAAAGATAAAAAAAAACAGCCATGTACAATTCAACATCATCAAATTGCACTTCCTGTGATGCTGCACAGTCCATTTTTATGGAGATCCCGTACCTTTATTCAAACAGATCACAACGTTTTAAATGCACAGAGAACGTGTGCTGACCGCCGAACAACCAACAGAAATAAAAACTTAAAAAGAAGAAAAAAAAAGTCAGCTTCTGCAACGTCACAAAGAAAAAAGTTGATTTTGGTAGAAACACCCCTTTGGGAGAGGGAAGGAAGAGAGGTGTGAAACTGAACAATATGCACAGCACAAAGTCCAAGCAGTCAGACTGTGGAGGCGATAAAGAGCGAGAGTCGAGACAGTGACGGAACGAAAAAAGAAAAAAAAATAAGTGAGGAAAGGGGAAACCACTCAATTTAAGAATTCACGTTATTTCTGCTGCCAAAACCAGCGGAGGCGTGATCAGACAGAGAGAGTTTGAATCTGTGATGTCGACACGTACAGCCCCGAAATCAAGAAAAAAAGTTTGATCTTAGAGACCCTGAAAAAAGGTCTGTTCACCACAAAACTGAATCAGGGTTGATTATCTGCTGAAGTGAAAAGTTCAGCCATGTTGAAAACGTATTCAGTGTTTTTTCTTTAGTTACCAAACATGATTTTCTCTTTCAGTTTCTCCGAACAGATTTTCACTCACACTGTGCATCAATGTGACATCACAGATTTCAAACTGTGCGACAGACTCGTCTCTCTTCCGTTCAGTGAAAGCTCGTGAGCAGAAACGACGCCCTGAACAGTGTGAAGAAAGAAAAAAACAACAAATTGATAATTCAAGAATCATGTTCCAAACAGCCCCGATGTGAAAATGAAACGACACCTCGTTCTACCCACAAAAACACAAAATAAGAAATAAATTAAAGGATTTAAAGGGTAGGAAGTAATTTATGAGTTCAGTTTAGCACTCTTCACTGATCGTTTATAACTCAGACACTCAGTGATGAACCTGTATTTTAATAAATGAACACATGGCGTTTTGGCGAAGAACTGTTCATTTGAATACAAAAATTCAGTCGTATTCCCCTTTATGGAAAACAGTACTACTCAGTAAATTGAAAAAAAGGGGAGGGAAAGAGGGAGAAGAGGATCTGCTACACAGAGGATTTATCCGAGTGACTCTTGTCCATTAGTGTGGTTTTTATTTTTAGTTTTTTTTTATATTTATTTGTATTTTTCTTTTTCGTCAACAGTCCATGTGAGCAGAGGCAGGGATTGGCTGTATTGTCCTCCACGACGCCGTGGTTAAGCAGTAAAAACGGAGCGAACCACCATGACGGCCACACGAAGAAGAAAAAAGGGAAGAAAAAAAGAATCAAACCATGACAGCATCCTTGGACCGCCTCACATGACCACACTCAAACCTGCACAAATACACTGTCGTTGGTGCCGCTGCGAGTGACGCCGCGCACGGACCCGAACGAAGGTGGAAGAAAAAACAAGAAGAAGAAGAAGAAGAGGAAGGCGGGGTTACAGGTTTGAAACCCCCTTGATGACGACCTGAGGAGTGATCGTGGGACAGAGCAGGACCCCTCCCCCGCGACCAAGAAATGGAAAAAAAAAAAAAGCACAAACAAAAAATGAGAATCCAAACAGATCAGTTCAGCCCCACAGTTCAACAGTTCCTCAACTTCCTGTACTGAAGAAAAAAAAGGAGCGTGAGCAAAGAGGAGGAAGCCGTGGTGAGAAACGGCAGAGCTGCAGGCGATCCGTCTCTGCGGCGTCCCTCCTCTGAAGACCGGTGGGGGGTTGAAGTGGAGGTGGGGGTGGGGTTTGGGTTAAGGCTGTGTGTGTGAACATGCGATACTGAACGTGGCTCCGCTGAACAACCACCTGTCGCCCCCCCCACGCCCCGCCCCTCCCCTCGTCCAGGGCCGAGTCCAATCTGACGCTCCACGCAGGAAATCAGGACATCAACAGGGCGGCGTCGATCCAGAATAGTCAGGTCAGATGCAGGATGTTACGACCATGCTCCCTCCCCTCCCCCTCCTCGTCTTCTTCTTCCCCCTCCCCTCCCTTCCCTCCCTCCCTCCCTCCCTCCCTCCCCCTCCCACCCCATTTGTCATTTCTCCTCGCTCTCCATCCTCCTCCTCCTCCTCTTTGTAAGCGCCTCATCTCTAACTGGATGGCTGGTCGTGGCGTGGCCAATCAGGAGCACTCCTCCCCGATGCGTTGGCACGAGCGGCCTACCTTGCGGTCCAGCTTCACCATCTTGAGGACGGCCTCCTCGCGCCCGCGGCCCAGATGGTCGAACAGACAGTCGTGCTGCTCGGGTAGACGGTGGAGCATGCAGAACACGTAGCCTGGGAGGGGAAGCAGAGAGCAGAGCGGTGAGGGAGGAAGTGACCCCGATAAACGTTCTGTCGTACCCACAAGCGAACGTCCCACCGAGATGCTTTTACCTCGAAAAGAAAAGACAAACCTCTTACTGATCACTTTCCTCGTCCAATTTAAACAGAACGTAATGAAAATTAAGCTGAATTAAGCGCAGGTCAGTGTGTTTATCTGTGAAGCTGTGGATCCAATATAATAATACCTTTCAAATGATAAAAAGTCATCATTATTCTGATGATTTCACTTTTTTTTAACCTGATTGGAACATTTGTGACTTTACCATCAGGTCTTTAACAACATTATAAACATGAATAGTACGAACAGGTTGAAATCTTCTGGATTATTTAGTGGTAACAGACCCTTTCTTTATAGGAATGAGGGACTGTGCCTTTAAAAGTGAAACTAATAGTTCTCTAAAGCTGATGTGCCCACTTCACGTTTGGTTTATGTGCTGTTCGTTTTTCAGGTCAAAACACGACAGCAGCTGACTTGCTCGACACATTTTAAACCACAGCGGGTCGGTAAAATTAAAAGCGGTGGTATGAAGGTGAGTGCAGCTTTCGCTGACGACACGTGACTGAGAAGCCACACGTTTGTACTGACCACAGCGGCAGGAGCCCAGTTCCTGCTGCACCAGCTCTAGTTTGGTTTGGCAGCGATAGCAGCGCCGGCGGTTCTTCTGCTTGGGCGTCCCGCGGGCCTCCTCGCCGCTCCCGTCCTTTTCTTCTGGCCGTGGCCGCTTCTCCGGCGTCGCCTCGCTCTCCGAGCCCGATGCTGCTAATAAAGCGGCGGGATTCAGAGTTAGCACAGGAAGTGGCGCGGCTCACGTGGAGCTTTACCAACACGAAGAAGAGGCCGACTGTACCTGATTCTCGTGGACGTTTTGTGGGTGTGCAGAGTGTGCCTTGGGCTGTTTCTGTGGACGACATGCCTGCAGACGGAAAAAGAGGAAACAAATGTCAAATGTTCTCTTTTCATACAGCGCATCCACTATAAAAACAAAATAATACTGTATGTGTTTTGGTTGTAGTTTTAAGGAAAACATTATTTTCATAAAATCTTTGCTATTGAGGGAACAAAATGTGACTTGTCAACAGTCAAGTTGTCTTATTGAACATGAAACAGTCATCTAAATTTATAAGTGAAGACAGGCAACCTAATTTAGTTTCTTGCTTAAAAGCAGTTCATCTTAAATAATCTAAAATCTATTAATTAATTTGTATTGGAAATAAGTACATTCTCTTTCTATGACTGGCATTTATAGTTGCTTTCTGAAAGTTATAATAGTGACCTCAGTAACAGACTGAGCTGATCAGCTGAACATTTAAACGTACTGTGCTTTCAGATTAAAAAAAGAAAAAGGTTGCTTTCCACTGTTGATTGTCTGTTATAACATGTTGCTCTGTATGTGTGGTTTGTCCCTGTACAGTCCCTCACTGGGACGTTATGATTGTTTTGGCTGTCCTCCATCTATATCGTGATTTAACCACGGCTCTGATCTACATGTAAAGACAGGCCGCGCACAGCTGCGACTGAGCTCGTCCGACCTCAGAGACATCGTACTACTGACATCTGTGAGGAAACACGCTGACGCCGCACTCGCTGAGAGGATTGCAGCATGAAATGATTTCCTGAGTTATGCAATGTAACTCCACATTAATACATTCTTCCTTGGCGTGAGTAGTTCAAAGACTCCGCTCCCGAATCCAGTCACAACTTTATCTCGTGTTTGTGCTGCTCTGTCTCTCTCTGTACTTTCCCACCACACTGAAGGCAAGTAATAAAAATAAAGAGAAGATGGTACGTTCTTCATCAACAGCTCAGCTGCTGTATTCATCAATTCTCTGATTAATATTTGATTGTAGACAGAATGAGCATGAAAGGTTTTTGTTTCAGGATAAGTAGCCTTTATTGTTGTTTTCCTTCATCCCGTCTTACCTTCCCTCGTGCTGGAAAACGTGGGCGAGGGCTCTTCGGTTGACGGCTGCTCTGCGCTCGAGGGCGGCGACGACAATAGGGATTGGCTACTGCTACTGCTCGTCTCGCTACTGAAAACTGGCGATTGGCTACTCCCAGTGCTTTGGATGGGCTTGGAGGTGCAGTCCTCCCCTGGCTGCTTCTTCTGGATGTCTGTGGTCAAGGACAGCAAGCAAGCAAGCAGGCAGGCAAGCGGAGGGAAATGTAAAAATAGTACGGGGAAATAGATGGACGCCGACAGGGAGGGAGGAAGAGAGGAGAAGGAAAGAGAGAGTCAAAACACTCAAATCATCCGTTTGTGGTTCGTCGTAGGGAAACACAGCGGCACAGCCCAAAGCTCCTGACAGGGCTAATAACAGGTTTCTGAGCTTTTATTGATATTCGTACATAATGAAGCTGTAACGTGCACTTACATGGGATTAGACTCTTAATAATTACACACCGGCTGTTTGATAAATGTGAACGCGTGTACAGTTTCCAAGCATCATGTTACACCTTTTTTTTTTTAAGTTTATGTTCATTTTTCTGGTTTCACACATGGAGTCTCTTCTCAGCATTGAACTCTTCTTTGTTCACACATTCAATGTTCAATGAAGCTCAAACACATCTCACATCTAACTTCCCCTCAAATCTAACTTCCCACATGAAAAAGGGTCATTTGAATTAGTAGATAAATTGATCAGTCAATTAATTGGCAACATTACTGATCAATATACCCAAAAAAATCTCTAGTTTCTCGCCTCTAGTTATTCAGTCTCTGATGAAAGTTAACTGGATATCTTAAGATTGGACTGCTGGCCAGACGAGACGTCCCCTTGGACTGTGATGGGAAGTTTATGACATACACCAAATGATTTACTGATTAAATAGACAGTAATCAGCAGTTTAATCATTAATGAAAGTTTTCATTTGCACCAACCTCATCTCTCTCTCTCTCTCATTTCCTGTCAGCTCTGTCTAATAAAGGTAAAGTCAAAGCAAAAAAAAAAAAAAGGTCTTAAAAAACTTTAAGACATCAAAGTCTTTTGTCAAAGCAGATCTCGTCTGCATCACCACACGACTTTAAGTTAAGTTTGCCAAGTGAAACATGATTTGCTCTGAGAAAAGTCACGCTCACCTTGGACCTCTCTGTATAATAGTGATAATCTCGGATGGTATTGATCCACGAGGATATTGTGTTTTCTCTCCCTCCTCCGGGGAGGGTGAGGGAGGTCAGCCTAGATTCGAGTTTCTCCTCCACATGTGGACTAACCCACTTCTGCTCAGCCTCTATACTCGCGTGTATTAAGTCTATTCTGAGCGACGCTGGTGTCTGTGATGCCAGACTCAAAGCCGGGCCCTCAGGTCCTCGCTGTCTGCCATAATCACCGGTTGCCATGGCCACCGACGGGGCTGCAGCGCACCCGCAACCCATCCTCAACCCAAACCATACTGGAGGAGTTGCTGAGAAAACTTCACGCACACCTTGACATTTTCAAACTTTAATTGGTCATTCTTCTTTGTCAGACACTTGTCACGTTGAGGAAGAGAAAACTTTCTGCATTTGAGCAGGTTTCATAACAAAATGCTGAGTAAAGTGAGATGGACTGGTCTGTTTTTCCAAATTCACAGCTGATTTTACCTTTAATGCACACTATTGTTTTAATATGATGATGTCCTCCTGTGAACAGAAGCTGTGTCATTTTGGAGAGAGACTTCCTCTCATTGTCTTAGAGTGAGCTGTTAGCATTGTTTGCATTCCTGACCAACATCAGCTGGCACACCTTGCTGCTGCGAGACGAGTCTGTTAGCGCTGACTTAACTCAAAACACAAGCGTGGAGCCGTCCCCCCGCACCCTCATTTATAACGTGACAACGGAAAATAAACCTCAAAGACAAAGTCGCAGAAGGGAAACATGAAATCGGCTGTCTTCTTACGTCATTCTCCTGCTTACATTTGGCGTTTTGCATCGGTTCAGTCAGTAGCTGAGACATTTTACAGATGAACAACTGCAGGCATGTGATGCACAGACATGCTGATATAATGACAACCATCTGAGCAGCCTCTCTGTTTTTCCCCTTCTCACATGTACTTGACTCCTCAATTTGAGGAAACTAAACGTTGGAATTATAGAGAGAGAGAGAGACCAAATGACAGCTGCCAGAAACTTTTCAAACACAACCTGGGAAGTTTTTATTCCCCACACTTTTCAAACAATTTCTGAGACTTTACAGAGGGAGATAAGCCAGGAAAGAAAACATGTGGTTATAATGAAGAGTCTGCTTTTATTCCCTCCATGCTCCTGTTAGCTGCTCTAAACTCTTATGTGTCACCCAGCACACATAAAGGCAAAATAAAAACAAAGAAATACCAAAAGGACTTACCAGCAAAACATTTGGAGCAGAGATTCATTGTTTTACTGGACCTGAGGAGAGAGAATGAAAAAATAAATGTCATTAACTTCCTCAGAGCTTTAAAGACAATATAAAGGAATAAACAAATTAAACAATAAAATAATTACATGGACATTTTGAAAGTGAAAGAAAATCATAAACTGCACACGAATGAAGCACATAACACTCATGGGGAGTGGCTGAATGTTAATGTGGAGGAGAAATCCTGAAATATGGCAGCGCCTGTAACAAACATTAGTAGGACCTTTCAGCAATATCTCAAACAACAATTATATCACATCCTGAGCATCATCAGTAATTTCTCTCATAATGGCTCCTAATGTTTCATCTCAGCAACCCTCTTTTTGTTAATCAGTCTGGCAATTGGGCCTTTGTGTCAATAAATTCAAGGCGTGATGACAGGAAATCACAGAGGAGGGGAAGCAAACGGCTGTTATGGAGGCGCTGAAAATCGCTTACAGAAGCAGCAGAAGACTGTAAATAAAATGAGTTATTTCACTCTTTTACTGTTTTTATTGATTCATTTCCTGTCAATAGTCGCCATTTCATCACTGTTAGTTCCCTACAAGCCTGACGAGAAAATCAAGTCCAAGCCCTCTTAAATATTGAAATAGATTACTTTTAAGTTTTGAGACTAGTGTCAGTGATATTTGGGTTCAACACTTGATACCCTGCTGTTACGAAGATTTAACACCCACCTTAGATTATAAAAATGATAAGCCTCAATCCGATCAGCCTGTCTCCAAATCTCTCTCATGTAAAGTACCAGTTAGTACAAGACGTACAGCTGAGTCTGACAACGAAGAGCTGTGTGAAATGTCCTAAAATGGCCACCGTACCTTTGAGGTCGGTCTACCCTACGCTCAAAAATGCCTTGAGGGCGAGGGGAGGTGTAATGGATGCAGGTTTCACTTACAGATTTGGATCCTGCAAAAGCCCAGAGCTGTTTGTCAGCCGCCTGTTTGGGTTGTGGCGGCACAGTCAGCCAGCCTACTTCACAATTTACAACAAAAAGAGACTTTAAACACTTTTTAAAGCCACGGCAGGTAATGTTTTTACTGTGGCAGAGGACTACGAGGAGAAATCACAATACATAGTTTATTAAGGACATTAATCACGATTAAACATGTAATACTTTCTGTGGCCTCCATGTTCAACAACAAGGACGGTGTTGTTGTCCGCAAAGTCTAATCTTTAAAATCACAGAGAATTTTAGAAATGTGTCTCCTGGTTTTCTCGATGCCGCCTTTTCGCCCACAGGTATGTCACGTCTTTCCCTCGCCTTCCAGACCTCTCTTTAACGTTCGTGCCGCCACAATGAGGCCATTTCTGTCGGCTGCGAGCGCCGTCAATGGTGCAGAGGCTGGAACTCCGTAGGGCATTCAGATCATTGTTCCTACAGGAGCTATGTGACTAATGCAGCAGGACAAGCCTACACACACACTGGGGGTTTTTTTTCTTTATTTTATTTTGCCTCAAACGAAGGAGGTGATGTTTTTCACCCGTTACAGTCAATGCATCTGTGTGGCACTGAGATATCTCATTATCTATTAATGTACTCCCGTGAAATTTGGGAGAAAGGCGGGCCTTGGGCGAAGTAACAATTGATTCGAACGTGGCGGTGACCCTGATCTGTCATTAGCAGATCTTTTTTTTGCTATAATTATAGGACTGCAGATACAGGCTTGGAAAAAAGGTGCTTCTACCATTTTATCAACCCCACCTCCATTTGTGCAGACAGAATATTAGAAAATATAACGCAGTACATGATGACGCCACTAATCGCAGCCTCAAGAATCACCGGAGAGCTGAATCAACAAACTCTGACACAATGTCAACAGAAACTGAACACGAGCGGCTTCACAAAGACGGCGTTTATTCCAGGATTTATTACACCGAACAGGCAACACCTAATGAACTGGAAACTACAAGTGTAATTCCTGACTGATAAAAAGGCGTGATGGCATTGTGAAGCTCTGCGTGCCTCCAGAACAAACTGATTGTGTAAAATGGCATCGTGATACGGACACCTAAAGGTAGTTAGTCATAAATCATTTAGGTCACAGTGGTCTAGAGGTTTCTACAGTAGACTGACTTAAAAATGTCTCACACTGTGCCAGTCCAAATAAAACTATACCTTCAATTAAATGTCAGTTATTGTAGAGCAACTCTGACGGGGCTTTTAAACATACTGGAACAATGTCAAAGGGTCAAAATCTGTGGAGTAACTTTCTGATTTCTACAAATTTTCCCACTGAATCGACAAACTGGACATCAAACATGTCTCGCCCCTGAACTAGTGACTAGAAAAGGTGTGTTTAAAGGTTAGTTAGAGCAGCTTTATTGCTGTTATTTCATTGTATAAATCTCTGATGACGTTGCATAATGAAACTGAAAAAGAAAACACAATCAGGTCAAACGTCATCAGCTGCCTCTTGTGTTTTTCAGCTGCCTCTTATCACATTCAAAGACAACGTGAAGTTGATTAAAGCTCGCTTTGACTGCTGCTGTATGTTTTAGCAGGCATGTCGATGGACAACTTCCCCGACAGACATTCGCTCGACCCGACTGTGTGTTTGTCTGCTCAGGCTGATTTATTTCTGCATGTGCTCCACCTTTCTTTATGTTCGTGGTGAATACAAGTACTTCAAGAAGGCTAGTCTGCTGGAAAAAAAGGCAATTCATTTTTTTAATGAAAAACTAGTAAGAAACACTTCAATAAAATCTACAAACTGCGAAGAAGTTATCCAAATATGGAGACTCAATATCTCCTTTGTGAAGCTACAAAATTATTAATATGATTATTAGTGACAAAAATCTGAATACAAAAAGAATTCATTTAAAGCAGGTAGGTGAGAGACAACAGGTATTACAGAGTGCTTCCCATCCTCTAACACTGGTAAATAAATTTGATTTGCGCCAACAGAAAAAAAGTTAAATATTCTTGTTGAGGTGCTGCAACACACTTGGTTCATCAGAGAGCAGCATGCAGAGTGAAAAAAACAAAACAAAACAAACACAGATAAGACAGCGCAGAAAAGCAGCCATTAACCTTGAACCCTGGAAAAAAGGACTGAAGCTCGACTTGATATTTCTGTAATTCTCTTCGACATGTTGTTTGATATTAGCTGATGTGAACGTCCCAGCATGTGTGTCAGCCTCAGCACAGACGATTCAAAGATGTTTGATGTCTTTAAAAACACGTGATGTCTTTAAAAAAAAGACCACAAAGCAATGACAAGTTTATTTTACAACTGTAAGGTGGTGGTCGTAATTTAAAAACCAAACCACAGGTGTCCCAGTTAAGATGAATTATGTACTTCAGTAAAAACAAAACACAAACAATCAGAAAGTGTGTGATTGTTAGACAGATGTTCAAAGTACAATTTCTCCAAGTCTCTCAGTCAATTAATGTCTCTCAGGAACTCCTCAGGTTATCAATCCAATCAATCAGGTGATTTCACCCAAATAAAGGCAACCTCATCAATTAAATGAACCTGGAATCGTCTTAGATTGCTATTTAAACCTGCGCCTGTTCAAACCTGGTTATAATATTAGTGTTAAACTATACCTTCAATTAACCCCCCCACTTAAAACTTCTTGCTGCCAATGGCCTTACCTGGTGTTATTATCACTGTTCAATACAAATCCTTATATATGTAATGATGTATTATGATATACTGCTTTTAGTAAGTGAAAGGTGTAAAACAAAAACAATTTCATGTCAACCTAATGTATTTTTTAAACTAAATTTTCTGATATAAATTAAAAAAGTACGAGTACTCTTATGAAAACACTGTATTTTCAAGGACACCAAATTAATTACGCCAATGGACTGATTATTAATTGGATTGTTAATAAAGTATGAGTAGTTAAGTATAAGTTATATATATGGTGATTTTTTGGGAAGTTTCTGACATCTTTTGGATGATTAAACACACACTAAATTGCAAAAATAACATTAAAAAAACGGTGTCATATTTGGAAATGGATGCCGCCAATGTTCAGGATCTTCTGAAGAGGGCCTCAAGTTTCGGGCGACATGTGTGAAGACCCCCCCTCTCCAACACACACACACACACGCCCCAGGCCAGGTGTTATTCTGAGCAGGAGCTGTAAAACACACACACATGCTGCCATTTGTGTCACCTGACATTGACAGGTGGGTCACCGGCCCCACTTTACTAACCTAATACAGCAAAAAGAAGACAACTGAAGAGGGGGGGTTGTCTAAGGGAATGGGAGAGAGGTGGGGGGGGAGGGGGGGCAATCAAATGACAAGTCATATGACAATACAGTCTTTTTCTGGTTGTATTTCACACAATGGAAGCAGGTGATGAAAGTTGTTTCTTTTTTTAAAGGCTGACTTAATCTTTATTTCTGCTGATTTAGAGTGGGAGGGGGGCTTCTTAGGAAGGCTTAGTCATGTTTGTTGAATTGATCAAACGTTCATTTTTCCTATGGGGCAACACAGGAGACACCACTGAATCACATCCGGTATGCAACACACACACACACACACACACACACACATCCATTACTTGACAAGAGACAGATTGTAAAAAAAGGGTGTTAAAAAACGCGAACCAAAAGCTATGTAATCCGCATTGTTGCGTTTAAATCACCCTAAATAGCGAAGTAACACGTTAATAATGCTGATTATCTTGAAAGAAAGGAGGGTTTTTTAAAAAAAAGGGAACCTGCTGGCAATAAATCATGCTCTATCTCGGATACGTCATCTCCTGCTTCACAAATTCGCCTTAAAAACACGATTAAAAAGCAGCAGGCGACCAAAAGGACAAAAGCAAGAAGGGTACAGATGTGGTAAAATAAAGAAATGTTGGTTATTTCGTCTAGTTTCTCCAAGCTGGGGTGGTTTATTTATCAGCTAACTTCCCAACCCCCCACCCTCGGGCCTGCACAACAGAACAACAACAATGGGTCCGAGCTAGTTCAGCGTTATCTCGGCTCCGACGCGGCAGCTAGCAGCCCCACGAAAAGAAAAATAAAGCAGCTCTTACCCCCAAAATCCGCAGGGACACCGGGGAGGTAGACTCGGAGGTTTGCTTCGCTCGCTGGTGTCTCCCATGACTCCCAACAGTGGGGGGAAAACAGAGAGAGAGAGGGGATCCGATGTGAAGGAGGAGGGGGAGGAGGTGAGGAGGTGGAGGGGAAGAAGAAGAAACGCGAGGCTGGGGATGAGTCCGCGGCCTTGTGGTTGAGTGAGCCCGGGGTGGAGGAAGCCAAACAGCGACCCGGTTTTTTAATAAAAAAAAATACAAACCGTCCCTTTTTGTTGTTTTTTTTTCTATTAAAGTCCGGAAAATAATGTTTTTTAAAAAAAAATAAAATAAAAAATGTCGGCTCGCTTCGTCCGCTTCGGCCGAGCGAAGTCCAACGGCTGGAACAACTGAGAGCGATCAGCTGGACGTTCGGACGAGACCACCGGGCGACAGGAAGAGAGGGGAGCACTGGGGCTTCCTTCCGCACCGAAACGCTTAAAAACACCGATACAGAGAGCGACAAAAAGGCGAGGCTAGATTATCGAGCGGTTCTAATGAAGGAAGGGTGGAGAGGAAGAGAGAGCAGACAGTCTGAGCCGAGCCTTCGCTTCTTTATCAGGTCGCGGCCACCCCTGTTCACACGTCGCTGCGACGAGGTACGCTGGGCCGGAAACGCGTTCATCACACCACAAATGTCAATATTGCCTGATGAAATGAAGGATGGAGGAGCACTGCTGCAACTAAACAACCACTGTTTAATATTTCCTGTACATAACGCGTATGAATGCTGAAAGTCGTCTCTGCAGCACAGCTGGAAATGCATTTGCACAAAAAAATTAGAAAAGGATAGAAAATATGGGCCTGAAATTCATCACAAGAAGAGCAAAACTATAATAGATTGTTGAGTATACATGTTCTTAAAGATGTGAACATTTTCATATCTGAATGGTTTCTGTGCCTGAAAGTATGCAAAAGTAGTTGTTGACTAAAATAAGACAGGAGGAAGAATGTTCTCCAATCTACAAAATTGCATTTCCTGCAGAAAGTGTGTGTGAATGTTCAAAGTAATTTGAAGCGCTGCTGGAAGTATAGAAATGCATTTGCAATAAAAGGGAAAAAAGTAGAAAAAAACAACAGCCACGCTTCACTATCTAAAGAAGCAGAGAGCTGAAATTCATCACCAAAGAAGCAGAATTGTAATAAATTGTTGGGAAAAAGCCTCACTTGAAGTGCAGACATCTCAAATGAATTGCTCCAAAAGCCTAAAAGCAGAATGCATTGATCACCCTTGAAAAAAACAGGAAGCTGAAATGGAAAAATTGAAAGAACTGGGAGTTGAAAGTCATCACAAGAAAAGCTAAACTGAACTGAAATTGTTGGAAAAAAGCACCACTTGAAAAAGTAGGCCAGAAAAGCAGAATATAAATATTATTGTCCTGAAAGAGCAGAACATTTTGATATTTGAAAGGTTTCTGTAGCTGAAAATGTGCAGAAATATGTGGCAGGAGTCGTAGGTGAGAATCAAATATGGAGTCACATTTCTGTTGTGTGCAAACACAGGACATGTAACTGGCTTTGATCAGTGTCTTCACTGTGATCAACATGATTAACTCACACATTTTTGAATTAAAGGAAAATCCACTGTGAGTCATATTAACATTTTCAGTCTCTTCAAACACTTCGCATAAACCTGTTTTTGAAATGTGTATTTAACGTCTCCATTAATCTGTTCTTTCCTTAATCTGTCTCCACTCTTGTACTTTTAGTTTGATTAAATTAACTCCAACTTTTAATTTGGTTTCTGAGCAAACCAACAAGCTGTAAACACGACAGACTTAACATATAATCACTTTAGAAAGCTGAGCGGCTGAACATCCTAGAAAAGAGTCTCGTGTTGTGTTGGGACTCTGTGAAGTCTGATATTCAAATTTAAATATTTTGTTCTCCACCACCTCCTGAGGGAAACGTCTGGCTCCTCAGCTGCTAAACGCTCCACCATGTCCACCTGGTCTGAACATGCTGAGTTTACTGGAGGCCTGCCTGCTGCAGCTGGAGGCCAAAACGATCAGCAGAAAGCGACACACATCAGGCTGCTCTTTGTTATCTGACCTTTTGTTTACACAGAAATATTAATTTTACGTCGATTAATGGTAATCATGCAGCTGAAGTCTTATTTTTTTGTTGCATCTTGTACTTTTAGTGGTGGATACGACTTTACCAAATAAATGTGCAATTAATCAAATGAACACAAAGGTGGAGCAAGAGGCTTGTTTAAATAATTTAAACTGCAGATGATCAGTGATTATATTTGAGACAAAACCAACAAAGGTAACTTAATTTGAGTGTAACTAATTCCATCAGTCTGATCGACAAACTCTGCCTCTACAGTTTATGGGACAAAAAGTGGAACAGAAATGACACAAAACTGCTTTTTGAGCTTCAAAATGAGATGTTTTTAAATGTTTCATGACAGTAAAACAGCTCCTCAGGCAGCATCACACATCAGCATTTTCTTAAAGAGCCACCCGGACGTCAGAGCGAATACATGTTGCTGTCGTCTGTAACAGAGGCTCCCGAACACTGAGCACAAGGTAAGAGGTCGCTGTATTGCTTGTATCGAAAAAGACCTCCGCTGTGTTTTAACAGCAGCGATTCAGGCAAGCAGACGGGCGTAACCTCCCCCCCGACAGCAATGAACATTATTAAAAACAATGTCAGTTATTTCCAAGAATCACATTTTTGACAGGCAATGTATTGAACAAGAGGCAGTGAAATGCAATCACACGTCAATGGTCAAAACTAATATATATATTAGGTAAAACTATACACAGACATAAAGTTAGATGGGGGATGGGGAGTGTGTTTTCTACAATACAGTGTAACCTGAACAAAGCCCTGTTTCAGCTCTCAGCTTAGTTATTAAGGAAGACTTCATCCAACTATAGGTAATCTTCTAAACTGTAGGTGGGAAAACTAAAGGAAGCTTATACAAACATCAGTGGGTCACTCAGGGCAGATAGTTAGGTACTTCAGGTCACTTAACATCAAATAAAAGGTTTGAAATAAAGGAGTTTTTTTTTCTTTCAAGACAAACTCAAAAGTGCAACATCAGGACACAAAGGAAACAAACAGAAACCACAGCACTGATAGCTTAATTTAAAAAAAAAAAAACCTGACAAACCAAGTGTTTCATTTAATTTAACATTCAAACAGAAAGTTACCATATCCAGCACTTCAGTACTGTACTTCAGTCAGAAGATCCAAGCTGCATCCTTTATTTCTGTGTTACTTCAGTAAAGTAAAGTGCCAACAGCAGCTGCTCGTGTATCTACTGTGAATAAACGTTCCTCCCTGCAGCCTTAGTGCATGCATGATTTGGTCCGAGCCACCCAGCCCCAATTTCTTTTTAAAACAACCTAATTGATTTCCCCCGATCGTTTGTGCTAAGCTATACGAGTGCTTAAAATGCTAAATTAAGACACTTAATTCAATCAAGGTTTAGTTTTAGTGAGGTTTTTTTTTCTTGAGGTATGAATTTTAACTATCAAAAAAGTCACACCGGATAAGGGTTCGGGTGTGAAAGCCTGTCAACAAATGCTCAAGAGCTATTACTTAATATGCAAATGCATAAATTGGATTAAGTGCAAATTGCATACAAATGCCACAGAGTGCGTCGGCTCCACAGCTTTGGCAAACGTTTGAAGAATTTAATTCCAAACTTCTTTTGAAAAATACTCCACGGCTTCTCGGTTAGCTTGATGGTATGAAAAGTGAGAGTCGCTTTAAGACAAGTTTCTTAAAAAAATAGCTCGTTTCAGGATAAAATCCATCTCTTTTTGGAGATATTTTTCTGGTAAAATTCAGATAGCACCCCCCATCCCACCCTCTCCCTGGTCTTACTGCTCTTTGGTGGTTCAGTGTAACCACGGTTCAGTGTGTGCCTCATCTTTGGAGAAGTAACGATTCCACTTTTGATGATTCTGAAGGAAAAAACTCGAGTCTTAGTAGCTAAAAAAGTACCTTCACAAAACTGTATGAGCCAGTGGTTGTTATTAGCTAACTTTCTGCTTCAAAAATGGGAAGACTGGAGCCCTAAATGCTGCAGCTGCTACAGACACACCAGCCTCTAATGTTGCACTTATGACAGACGGACCAAGGGTTAATGACAATGAGACGTTCGCCTTTAGCAGCGTTGTAGCAGTGCAGTCGGGATGATGACGGCTGTGCAAAATGGCATTTTGAGGTCTCCCTTCCTCTCAACACCTTCCAATAAAGAGAGAGGTGTGTGTGTGTGTGTGAGGGGCTCTTAATGGTGGGACTGTGAGGAGGAGGATGATGAGGAGGAGGGTTGAGAGGAGGGCTGGGAGGGCAGCAGGCTGTGTGTGCGCGAAGGTCGCTGAGGTCGCGGCTGCTGGGAGGTCGAACCCGAGTCGGAGGAGTCGAGGCCGGGGCTGCCTTCTTTCACCTCGGTGTCCAGCTGGGCCGGACACTCGAAGTGGACGCAGTGAAACACCTGAGGGGAGATCAGAGAGAGTCAGACACCGACAACACACGCAGACTTTGACACGACCAGCATAAATTATTTAATATTTTCTGTTAATTTGCCTGGATAACTTTTAAAAAGCCTGGCTGTGAACATAAACACACACTAACACAGATTTCGTTGTGTTTTCCATTGTTTTTCTGATTTCCTCTGTTTTATTTACAATTTAAAGCACATTTCATCATCAGAAAAAATGTCTAATCTAAACTACACTGTACAAGATGGAAGTTATTGAATATTTAAACCCCCAAAACGAAGCAAAAGCTCTTTTCTACCCCCTTAAACTTGGTGGTGGTACTTTAAGTCTGTGATGGAAGGAGTGATTCTGGAGAAACTAAACTGATGGAAGATGTTAATGAATATTTTTCGTTGTACATCTACACACATGTCAGAGTCCACATACTCCTCGATTTTCTGTGTTTTACTGTTGATCCCATTTATGTTTTAGTTTTATATTAATCAAAGAGCACATCATGTTGGATTTTGTGTTCCTTACACCTACATTAAAAAAGAATCAGAAAGAAGCCTGATGGACGTGACAAACTGTGTTTTCACCTCATTAGCAGTGTTGTGAGTCCCGACAATACGGATGAAGGAAGCAGGCTGCTTATCAAACTTCAGTGTCTGCCATGACCTGTAAGAGAGGGCGGTAAAAAACACTGAATGAAAAATAAGAAGCTTCTAGTTTTTGTTTACAACATTTATATGTTATGACTCATTTTTCTGACATGGACTTTAAATGATATTTGTTAACGGTCTGACACTAAGCCTGTGTTTCCTTACAGCTTAAGATGGAGTCTAACTACTACACCTACGACAGCTATTTAAGCACACATCTGCCAGAAATGAAGCCTTAGCTGGAATATCACTAAGTGTTTTTAATCCTGCTCTCTTGAGGAAGTGATTTTCAGAGAAACACGTGGTTCAACCTTCATTTACAATCAGACTGGCTTTCAAAAGACAGCGAGTCACTCTGTTATAAAGTTCAAAGCTTGGTGGGATAATTTCACAGTAAAAATATCAGGTTTTATGCAAGAAAAATGAAAAAAAACTTTTAAATAAAAACATTGAAATCTCCAGTTAACAGGTTACTATGATAGATTTCACACAAACGAAGTTATTCAAGACGTCTCCATCCATTAAAAGATTAATCTGACATGTGTTTAGTGCAGGTAAAAGGGAAAAGAGACAGGAAGTGACAGAGGAGGAGACGGGAGCCTCACCGACACGCCACCCTGGTGCGGTCGACCACCTTCGTCCACTGCTGCTGGTTGGTGGAAACTTCGATGTAATAACTATAGGAGCGCTCGTCACAGTCCCACAGCAGCAGCCTGAGGAAGGCAGAGGAAGTGAATAAAATAAACGCTGTTCACCTGTTCTGAAAACTGCGGTCATCTCACACTGTGGATTAAAATCACCTTTAACAACAGATTCTTTAAAATGTGCCAAACAGCAGAAATGAATATGTTAAAATCATAAAACATGTCTGTGATCTGTCTTAAATCTGAGGAACCATAATTATAACAAGGATATTTGTGATAAATGCAAAAAATCAATACAATTGATCCACATGATTTAGAAAAAAAAACACTAAAAATACAGTTCAAGAAAACATGTTCTTATTGTTGTTTCTGTTCATGTTACATGAAGCTTAATATTACTCATATTAACTGTGGTGAACACAACTATGACTAAACTCAGCGGCAGGAGAGAGAAAGTTTCTGTTTGGTTCATTAGAAGGGACCAAAAAATGACTTGACTAAACACTCAGTTCAGATTTGGCTCTTTTGAACAAGTTAAAACTGAAGTGTGAGAATTTTGCAAG
>JBAJHX010000031.1:18831612-18841830 GCA_037176925.1 Amniataba percoides | reverse complement strand
CAAGTTAGTTTAATAACTTTATCAATGGTGCCATCTGCTGGTTCGGCTCTAGTGTTGCTTGATTCTGAGATTTGGAGGATTTTAATTAAACCTGCAGCTGCTGTGGCTCGAGACATTTAGAGCCTGTGAACAGAAATGTTTGAAATGGTAGTTATTAGAAATCACATTATTACAAAAACATTGTTTTCTTCTCCAAACAGTCATAAAAAGTAGAAGAGAGTACATGCATTTGACATTTTACGGTCTATAATTTCCTAGAAAAGACTGTCCATTTTCTTTTCACCTCTCAGTAACATGCATACACACTTAATTTATAAAATTTACATTCTTACAAGACAATAAAGTCAATAATTACAAAAGAATTATAGCACTTTGGATAACAGTAATATAAATATAACTGTAATTATTTTTAATATCTTGGACATCTATCATCTGTAAGGATAAACTGTCAGTTTCAGGCACTTACATTTAAAGAAAAATCACAAAAAGTTGCATTATTACAAGATTTTCTCTCTTGAAACAGTTGAAGTAAATGTTTTGTGCCACACTGACCACCAGAGGGCGTCGCGGTGCCTCAGTGTTTGATTCTGGATCAGGTTCAGTTTGGTGTCTGTTTCTTTCATCCAGTCACATGAACTGAATCTGAATCATCCATCCTGACTTATCTTATCTTTCTGTGAGCAGACGGGTCAAATGTGTGCATCCTTTCAGCTCATCATTTCATCCATCACGTCCAAAAAAACAGGTAGAAAACAGAAAAGATAAAATATCTCAGGTTGTTAAATGTGACTTTTTGTGCAAACCAGAGCTCTTTTATGTTCTCAGATTTCACCTGCATGTTGATAAGAGCCGGATAAAGAACTAGAATAATTGATTGAAACATAAAAATTTTAAAAAATCTCACTTCGACATACATATTAGGTACAATGAGCCGAAACTTGTGCAGACAAAAAGAAAGTAAACCATCTTTTCATTAATTATTTTACTTACTCAGTTCAGTTATTGTGTGATGTGTTAAAGAGGTGTTGACGGTCACTCTGCTGTGTTATATCAGTATAACAAACTGGCAGCTGGGTGTAAATGTGTGTTATTTATATGATTAACTAAGTTAAGTACCTGTGTGTGTTGGGACAGGCCTTTTTCCCGTGTAGGAATAAAATAAACAAATGACTAAATGTTCAGTTTGTGACACATTTTAGGTGAAAACTGAGGCTGTTTATGTTTCAGCTGCAGACTCCTTGAATCCACCTGACGTCCTCGTGTTAACCTTTTAAGTCTGATTGTCATTTTCAATCAGCCGCTCGGCCCCTCGGAGGCCCAGGAGCCAAATCAAAGCAGCACTTGAGACGACGACAGCTGTGCCACTGAAAACCAGAAGTAATTTCACATTCACGTCCACGATTCATTTAATTCGCTCCAACACCGGCCCATCAGGCCAGTTCATGCACCCCCCTCCCCCACCCAACCCCACCCTGGGATCCTCTGGGACCCTGTTACTTTCTCTCCACCCCCCCTCCATTCAGGATATCCCCCCTCCCCCACTGAAGGGATATTATCCAAACGTGGTCTTTACCCTCTGCATCATGTGAGATTATCTGTTGAAGAATAAAGCAGCATCACATGAAAGTGTCCTGCAGCATCACAACCTGCTTAAACGTGTTTAGAGAAGAAAGAACGGGTCGTTTGAAGTGCTGAGAAAAATAAAAAAAAGGAAATTTAAGCGAATCAGTGTCCTGCAGCTCTGCAGCATCAGAACATACTTGGATCTGTTCGCGTGTGAGTGGGAGGTCATTTCTTTCTTTTTTGTGTTTAATTCAGCAGGAAATGTGGTCAGTGAAAAATTAACTCCTCATTTAAAGACTCCAGGCCCCTTTAAGAGACATTCAGTCCTTTATATTCAATTTTATATTAATTTAATGATATTTATAGATATTATACATGAAGAAAATTGCTCTTAAACTAACAAATGAATAATCATCATGATTTTCTTTCTGTCTACTCTTTAAATGATGATGATGATTTTGAAGGAATTAATTTACAAAAAGTCAACAACATCCTCCATCATGTAACAGGTCAAAAATATAAAAATAAGCCAAAATGAAAAAGATCTCTTATTCTTCTTACTTTTGCATGAATACTATTAGAAGCTATGCAAAAAATTACTAATACAGTAATTATTCAATTATATATTATGCCAGACTTAATTATATTTTATAGTCCATGCTAAAATATGCTGTACTATATTTCATGCTATACTTTTATTACATCATTTACTATTAATGGAGACAAACATTAAGTTAATTTTATAGTCATATCATGTATTATTATTATTGTTGATGATATTATATTAGTTTAACATGTTACTTTGCTGCTATTAATCCCACAAATGTGCCACTTTGAGTTTAAGAGCTTTGTATAGTTTCTTTTTTCCTGTTTTTTTTTTTACTTTTCTCTGTTTATCTGTACTAACTTAAGTCCTTGGATTCACTTATTCTTATCTTAACAATGTAGGAAAGAAAAGAAGTGTCTGTCTGCAGGATGTTTGTCACTCTTTTAAACTTCCTTCCACTTCTTTTCTTTCTTTGCACGAGTTCGACTTCACTGATTCAGCAAACAGAAGTAAAAGCAGCCGAGCTGAAGCTGAGGAGGGAGAAGTGGGCAGATACAAAGGAAATTAATTCAGCATGTTTTAGTGCAGCTGTCTGGTCGCCACTGAGCAGGTGCCACACTCCCACCAAACCAACCCCCCCCTCACCATCCATTCATCCATAAACCCCCCCACCTCATCCGACTGGCTGTCTGCAGCTCCGTCATAAATCCTCAAGAAGTGTGTCCCCTGTTTTACTCTCTGAATTATGATCAAACTGAGTTATTCAGGGTAAAAAAATGCTTTAAATCTTTTAATGAATCTGTTCTTCAGTCTTTAAATTTTTCTGCCTCCATCTTGAAGAAGAATCAGGCACAATAAACACCCACCAGCAGACAAAGACCCCCAAAAAAGTCTGTTAAAATAAAGCTACAGGATTTTTAATGAGGCAGACAAAGACCTCTAAAAGTTTCTGCACAAAAAATTAAAGACATTTATTATCGGAGGGGTCTGCAGTCATTTGTTCCTCGTGACGAAAGAGTTTAAAACTTCAAGTTAAACAGCAGCAGGAAGGTTCAGAGAGGATTTCAAGTCACTGAGAGGACACATGAAGATGATAATTTAATAATATATTGATCCAAAGACACCCGTAAATCTATGTTAACACTTTATATGTGTTTTTAGACATGTAGGTGTAATTTAAATGCATTTCAATGCAGGGTGAAATCAACAATGAGAGCAGTATCTTTAGTATTCTGAGAAATTGTGGATTTTACTGACCCACAGAGGAGTTTAAAGTCTATAAATATACATAAATTACATGTGAGTGGGTTTAAACCATTGATTTGTTTGATTTAATGGACAAAATCGAATATATTTCCCTGACTTAAAAAATGTGAAACCAAATTGAAATATGATATAAAGATTCACTATTTTTCTTACTAAAATGATTTTCTGGCAGCCTGCATGAAGCTTTGAAAGGCACTTTGAACATAGTGTATGTTAGCAAATTTCTAATAAAAAAAATAATTTAACAGTTAAATCAGTATATAAATGAATCAAATGACTATCAAATGAAAAAGTAGTCACAGTCTGTCAAAAACAAACGTCTCAATCCATTTCAGCAAGTCTGCGTTTGTGTCCTTGACTTTTCTTTTGACCTGTGAATCAGCAGATGAATTCTTCCAGGAACGTTTGCATCTCATTAACTGCGTCTCTTTGCAGCTTTAAGAGTCTCCGGCGAGAGACGCTTTTCATTACGAAGTTTAACTCGGCCCATATTTCTTCATGAAAAACCAGAGCGGAGTGAATGAAATCAGAAACTGTGAAAAATGTGCCCCACAAATGAAAGCATGCATGATTAGAGAGCTTAAAAACCTGCAAAAATATGGAAAAACTCTCATAAAAAGAGAGAAAAGGGTGATATTGAGGCCCCTAATTTTGCCTGAGGGCCCCACATGTTCACCCCTCCTCCACTTTAAGGTTTCATCTTATTGCCCTTCTCACCCCTGCTCATTTGCCTGCAGCCTTCCTCCCCCCATCCATGCATCCATCCACTTTGCTTTCCTCTCTCCATCTCTCTTTTTTAAAAAATATATATATATATTTAGCTTTTCATCCCTCCCCCCTCCTCCCTCCTCCCTTCAGACTCTCTCGTCACTTTCCCAGCAAACAGACGGCGGCAGCATCAGCAGCAGCGGGAGGAGCTGGAGACAGTAATCCCCCCCCATCCCCCCTCCCTCCCTCCATCACCCAACACCACCATCACCCCACCTCCACCCCTTTTTCCAAAAAAAAAGAAAAAAAGAAAAAAAAAACCAGGAGGAGACACCTGTGAAACCGGATACACCCTCTTTTTTTTTCAGATTTAAGACCTGAATTCACACCCAGAGAGAGAAAGAGAGAGAGAGAGAGAGAGAGAGAAAGAGAGAGAGAGAGAGAGAGAGAGAGAGAGAGAGGAGGAGGAGGAGGAGGGAGGAAGAGGGAGGGAGGTGGGGGTGTGAACGACCAGCATCACCAGCAGCGGCACCGCCAGCATCAGCATCCGTCGGCGGATGGAGACGCGTCGCGGAGGCGGAGGGATGCTGCTGCTGATGAAGATGATGAAGATGAAGATGATGAAGATGAAGATGATCTAGCAGGTGCTGCGGGGTCCTACCGCACGGATGCTGTCGTCGCCGTCGTCACTGTGCCACCGACAGAGAAGAGAGAGACGCGAGGAGGAGGAGGAGGGAGAGGAGGAGGAGGAGGAGGGAGGCTTCTGACATGGAGGAGGAGGCACGCGGCCGATCGGCTCCGAGCTCAGGCCGCCCGGACCGGCAGGTGGGACGCAGCTGCTGAAGGAGCCCTGCGAGCTGCGGGGGGGGGAAGAAACCGGATCCAGGAAAAAAAAAAAAAAAAAAAAAACGCAGCAAAGTTGAATTTGATGGGAAAACGTGTCCGCGCGTGAAAGTGTCCGCGTGAGCGTCACATCGCGGTGGATTACAGAGCAGCAGGCCTCCAGCTCCTCAGCGCGGGTGGGGTGGGGGGGTGAGAGGAGCTCGGTGAGGGAGAAGTTCGCCCTGTTGCTGTGCTGCTTGCTCCCGCAGGCCGGACAGCTGTTGCCGGAGAGATGACTCACCTGCAGGCTGGCCTCTCTCCAGAGACCCTGGAGAAGGCCAAGGTGGAGCTGAAGGAGAACCCGGACACTCTGCACCAGGACATCCAGGAGGTCCGGGACATGATCATCACCCGGCCGGACATCGGGTTCCTCAGGACAGACGACGCCTTCATCCTCAGATTCCTGCGGGCGCGCAAATTCAACCACTTCGAGGCGTTTCGGCTGCTGGCTCAGTACTTCGAGTACAGGCAGCAGAACCTGGACATGTTCAAGAACCTGAAAGCCACAGATCCCGGCATCAAGCAGGCCCTGAAGGACGGCTTCCCCGGAGTGCTCTCCAACCTGGACAGATACGGCAGGAAGATCCTGGTCCTGTTTGCAGCCAACTGGGACCAGAGCAGGTAATGCAATAAAGGGAGGGAGTGAGGGAGGAAGAGGAGGAGGAGGAGGGGGAGGGTTGGTCAGGTTTATCAGATCACACAAAGAGGAGCAGCTGTTCGCCTCCATCTGATGGAGTGAAGTTCAGGGAGCTGTCCGTTCAGCACCACACACACACCAGCTCAGCTTCCCTGCTTTAACCAGGTTACACACACACACAAACATGGCAGACACGCGTGTGAACGTCTCCTGCTCCTCCTGCTCTCAGGTTTCCTCTCCACATTTTTAACCTGGCTGCAGCTTTAGTGACTGTTCATGTTTAATGTGTTTGATCTGATCTGGCTCTGGTTCATCCTGAAGATGCTGGACGAGGTCGAGTTCGTGCACAACGAGCCGGGAAAAAAGTCAAGTCTGTTTTAATCAAAGAGCCTTGAATTACTTCTAAACAAAATACAACACTCCTCATCTTTTGTTCCCTGATTCACCCACAAAAAAGCCTCCAAAAAATATAATTTACAGAGAAAATTAAGAGAATAAACCTTTGGAAGAGCAAAAAAAAGAGGAATCTCTCTTCTAGTACAGACAGAAATGTGATATAGATATTAAATCTTTATGCATCTGGCTTTGTGCATGGAGATATTATCATCAAGTCTTCCCTAAACTGTTGCCTCAAAACTGCAAACACACTGTTTTCTAAAAACATTGCATGTTGCAGCACTTATATTTCTCTTAACTGGAGCTGAGAGGTACATTCAGGTCAAATATGGAGGCCAAACAATGAAAAACAGGCCCACGTGGACACGAGACAGCGTGTCCACATACTTTTGGCCACATGGATTCCTCATTTAAGATAAAGATCAGACTGATTCATGTCGTTTTATATCATTTAAATCAAACCTTTTTATTCACTAAAACCTCAAAGTGAAGCTCTGTCCACCACATGTTGCACTTATCAGTGAAGTGGTAGAACGATTTTTCACGCTGAATCGAGGCTACAGGAGCTAAAAACAACCAAATTCACCAAAAACAAGCACAAATCAGAGAAAAAAAATATGTTTTGTAAATCATCTCGAGGTCTTGTGAGCAAGTTGGGAACCGCTGATTTACTGCTGAGGATAAAAATCAAAGCAGCTGCTAGTCAGAGTTTGGTGTGTCCTTTCAAAATAAAGTGGTTTGAATGCAAGTTTGGCGACTTCATAGGGGAGAGGTGTTGTTGGTTGATATGTTTGCCATTTAAAATCATTAATTAAGAACTGAAACAGACACAAGATGATCTGCAAGGCTGCAGTTTGTTCATGTAGTCAAGTCGTGGTCTTTCTCATATGTGAGAGCAGGAAGTGGGTCAGGTTGGTATCCGGGTTAAGGTTAAAGGTAGAAACGAGGACAGGATGTGATTTGGCTTTAATAAGGGATCAGAACTGCTTATGTTGACCTCATGAGTCAGATCAGAAGCATCAAAGTGTTATCGGACCTGATTTTATGTATAAATTATGCAAAGAAAGCATGACAGAGCCATTTTACTGTAGCTGTCTGATGATTGTTCTGGAAGATGCAGACGTGCACAGACTCCCCTCTGAACAACAAAATGATTATGTAACAGGGAACAAAGTGCGCTGACGTGCAAGTTTTAATTCCAATCAATCACATTAATTTGCATCCTCCATGTGAATTTATTCATTTCTCCTCTGAGCAGGAATCAATCTGTGAAAATGATTCAGCTTCTTCTGTCTCCTTTTATTGTGTTTTACAGTAATGATGCAGCTGCAGGAGACTCTGCTCGCAGTTTTGTCCATTTATGTGACAATTAAGCCGATGAACAAATATTTTATTATCTCTCCTGGGAGGTAAAAAAAGGTTTTTTAATAAAGAACATGAAGGGGAGTGAGGAGGGAGGCGAGATTATGAGGGGAAACAGCCGAATAGGACAGCGAAGTATCCGAAGCATCAGCTGGATGGAAACTCGATGAGGCAGCAAACAGCACGACGAGCAGCACCAGCAGCCGCTCGCTCGCCGCCGGAGGGATTAACAACATGCACGCTAACTTTCCCACCATCGCATCCCGACACACAAACACTAACACCTCACGAGTTCAGTAAATTAAACAAAGTGAAGATTATCAGCGAGTTACACCAACAGACTCTGACTGAGGGATGTTTCATCTCTTTCTGTGAGACTTGAATAATTGAAAATGAATAATTTCAAGTTTATACGGGATTAAACTTGAGCTTGTTTAGTTTGATTAATTAATGGTTCAGTCTGTGAAATGTCAAAAAAGCTGCTCATCTTAACTTCAAAATACTTTTTTTTTTCCAAACATAAGTCCAAACTCAGCAGCAAATCCTCTTATTAGAGATTTAATCTAATTTTTCAGAGTTAATCAAATCTGAGAATAGTTGAAGATTATTATTATAGCCTGAGTGATACTGGAAGTTATAGGTCAATACTTTAATAAAGATATTAAAGATTATAAAAAATCTGATCACAGTTTATTGATTGACAGCAGAATAATCCTCATACAGATTTTTTTTCCTTTTATTTTTGGTAAAATTGACAAATATAGTTACAACAAACAAACTGTGCAGTGGTGATGTTTCTAAATTACTTCATTTAATTTCTTCTTTAGTTTCTGTGCAGCAGTTTCAGTCCACTTATACTCAGATTGGATTAGTCTGTAATGGTGGTTGTTTTTGGTTTAAGTGTCTTAAATAAAATCCATTTAACTTTTTCCAGATACACGTTTGTGGACATACTGAGGGCGATCCTGCTGTCGTTGGAGTCTATGATCGAGGACCCGGAGCTGCAGGTCAACGGCTTCATCCTCATCATCGACTGGAGTAACTTCACCTTCAAGCAGGCGTCCAAACTGACCCCCAGCATGCTGCGGCTCGCCATCGAGGGGCTGCAGGTAAGACAGCGCACCGGCAGAAAGCTTTGTTGGCGTTGGCGTTGGCGTTGGCGTTGGCGTTGGCGTTGGCGTTGGCGTCAGCCTGGTCGGTCGGTCAGGTGTCAGACTTTGAGTCTGGTTTTTAATCACATCCATGATCATCTTCAAACCCTTTAAAGGGAGATTTATCACTTAAACTGAACCAAAGTTGAGCCATGAAGGAGGAAAATCAGAGCAAATGAGTCATTTTTGGAAGATCATTTAGATATTTAGGCTTACTGATTAAAGAGTACTTGAAATACGTCACATTGTAGGTTGATATTAAATTTGAAATAGTTTTCTTGTTCGCTGAATTTCATCACAACGACTGTTTAAAGTATGTGAGCAGTTACAGTCAATGATTAGATCATTCTTCCGTAAAAATAATCTATAACTCATTTAAAAACCAATAATGGGAATGAAAATGTTTCTTCTTTTCTCTGTTTTAATTATAAACTGCACTTTGTGTATTGTTGGATTTTGGGTTGATCTTCAATCTTTTGAAACTTGTGACGGTGCTGTTTCACAACTTTATCACATTTTCCTCAGTGAAAATGTTCACTTTGATTTAAAAAATGGTAGTTTTGGCTCTACATTTCACAAATCTTCCAGTCTGAGGGGAAAAAGCTCAATCGTGGGCCTCACTTGACTCTAAAGTACTTTTATTTTTATTTTCTGACAGCTCCTCTCCCGTCAGACACGCAGTCAAAATGTTCCACTTAAGAACGAGTCGAGCGCTGCGTTAAGGCCGTGAGCTTTTTTAAAGAGCAACGGGAGGAATAATGGCATTTCCATTTTGATTACACACTGCTGGATTTGTTTTTTAAGGCTGGTTTGGCGGGTAGATGATGCAAAAGAAAACCCAAAAACAGAGATTTTCAGTGGATGTCAGTTTTCTTTGGCTCGTGTGGTTTTAAGACAACAGAGAAACGAGGCGCTTGTTGAGTTTATTTCTGCGTATCGAGGAGTTTTTTTATGGCATGAACACGTGTTCGTGTCTCTCGGTCAGCGTGACACCTTTAACGTCATTATTGAAATGAGTTAGAGGAGAAAGCAGCTCACAGGCCGACTGCACAGCTGTAAGCAGGCGAACCTCCAGAGGAAACGTCTTGTTTGTGTGTGTGTGTGTGTGTGTGTGTGCGCGCGTCAAAGAGGGGTGGGGGTGGGTTGTTATTGCTTTCTCAACATCCTTGTGAATCATCTGCCAATTTGTGTTGGGCTCCATTAGTCAAAGTGAAATCTAAGGGGAAGTGTTTCTAGAGGGAAGTGTTGACTAAGACGCACTCTGGTCGAAAGGATTATCTGATGCACTTGTGACGGATGCCAAACTGTCAGAGTAGCTTTTCCTTGAATTTTGCAAAAGAAAATTTGAATATTACATGTTTGTCTTAAAGCTGGAGAAACATTTTATCCCAGAGGGTGAAAGAAAGCGCTCATGTTTTCTCCGGAGTTACATAATAATTTTGTCCAAAAACGTCTCTTTTTAAATCGAAACGGACTGTTTGTGGTTGTGGAAAAAGTATTTGAGGTAAAACTGAATACCAAATAGTTTTATTTATCTTGCACGAATTGAAATGTGTCACAACATTTACAATCAAAAGCTGGAAGGATCCAGAGCTGAAGACGAGGACACGGAGGTCTTTACTTTTTTTAAGAGAGGAAATTTTACAGTCTTACAGGGTTCGATCAGTGACGATGCCAACTTTAAATGAAGGACTTGGTTTTAGTAT